>JAVXUP010003962.1:0-46780 GCA_033070095.1 Escallonia herrerae | reverse complement strand
CATTATCGCAGCTACTCTTCCACTCTTCTTCTACACTTTTTCTTCAGAGAACACATCCACGGATGATGGATCCATTTCAGTTGGCAATAAGTGGGAAGATTAAGGGTCACCAAGCTTTTTATTGAAGATTAAGGTCATTGGCTCACTGCCCAGTTTCATTTTCGTTCCAAAATCCCGGCAAAATTTTCTTAGATTCAAGTGCTATCTTCGGCTTCTGATTAGTGAGCAGGTAAGTTTCAATTTTGATTCTAGTTTTTTAGGTTTTACCCATCCCTAGATCTTTAATTTTGATTTCAAAATTTTAGCCTTTGCAATAGACATATACATATATGGTATATGTATATGATATACACATCCCTAGATGGTTTAATTGAGCATCATGCACTTGATTAAGCTGAAATTTCCTTACATCTTCTATCAATATACATACTGCAGGGTACTAAAATATTCAAAATGCACAGAATATGGTTTTTTGAGACGAAATTAAAATTTCCCACAAAGCGGCTAATCCAAGTTCTTCCACAGTCATAAGTTAAAAAGCCACTTAATACTAGTACATGTGAAGCAAAAGTTCAATGCTCAGAAAACTAGATCAATACCCTTTGACCCCTGGTTGTTGAGAAGTTGTTGGTTTATAAAACCAGATTTACATGAATGAAAAGTTGTTGGTCTATAAGACCTGGTTGTTGAAAAGCTGTTGGTTTATAAAACCAGGTTTACATGAATGAAAAACTGTTGGTTCATAAAATAGGTTTACATGAATGAAAGCCAAATAAAACATGTTTTATTGGTTTATAAAACCTATTGTAGACTAATAGTGTGAAACATATCTCTATTGTCAAGGTACCTGGTTGTTGGCCTTGAAATGTAAAGTGCAGTACACTAGCGGTTGGCTATACTTTACATGAATGAAAAGCTGTTTCCATGGAACACTTGTGGCTGGCTGTACTACTGCCCAGCCAAGCCTAGGATAGCATGTTTAACACCAATTTGCTGTGCATAACTTACACACTTTTAGGCTCAATTTCAAATCTTTTTGAAACAACTTGTTTATTGAACTTGCCACCTGTTTTGCAGATTAATTTGAATGTGTAAAGTGGGATCTTGGCAGTTGGCATAAGTGTTGAAATGTTAAAGTTCTTATTCATGTCATATTGAATATGGTTTCTCTAGGTGTTTGACTGAAACCGCAATGGCAGCAAGAGCCCAGAATGCACCATTTTGATCAGTAATGGAGAGCTCATTAACCCACTGTCATGCAGTAATCTTGATAATTTGTCGGTAGAACAAGTCATGTACCTAACTGATAATTTGTCTGTAGAACAAGTCATGTACTTAACTTTTATTTTTTTGGACTAGATTAATGGTTCATTTCATTATTTAATGTAGCTCTATTGGACTTTGATGTCAAGGAAAGCGGGTTCGTACCTACGTGGAGGTGCCACAAAGGCTGCAGTCCGAGTCAGCTTTCAAGTATGCAGAGTGAGAGACAGTAAGGGCGGAGTAAGGGCTGAGAGCAAGGCTCCCCAGACAGGCCGTGGGGGCTGGCAGCATTGTGCAGACAAGGCAAAGACGAATAAGGCAGGGGACCGACAACCCTAGCTAGGGTCAGCGTCAGGGGTGCAGCATCAAGAGTCCGATGTTAGGGGTCCGAATGTGTTTCTCTCTCTAGAATTTCAGAGAAAATGAGTTTTAGAGAGACAAAGTGAAAATGACAAATGAGAGAGTTCTCTTGAAAATAAAATCCAAGGTCCTCTATTTATAGGAAAAAATGTACAGGTGTCATCAATGTGTCATCAGCTGACACGTGTCACTCCTGGGAGTGACACATCACCAGGGGGTCCATTAATACCGGTTCTCCGTCGGACTGTCGGTTCCTAAATTTGCACTGCCTTGCGCCACACAACATCTCTCTACCTGTCTGAGAAGACTGAAGATACCATGACGACATGATCAGAGTAAGCCAGTTGCCCCAGCCACCGATCCAAGCCCTTACTGAATTCCATAAGTGCGTCAAAAGAAGCATAGAGAACCTGACAGCAGCGAGGGTTGCCCCTGTGACCAACTGTCAGGCGGACTAGGTAACGTGAGTGGACATGGTCTCAGCTCAGTGCCTAGTGTCATGCAAGTCACCCCAAGCGGCGATAGCTTTGTGGTAACGAGCTTATCCCACTGCGAGCGGAGCCCCCCTGGAATGAAGACGACGACGGCTTTGTGGTAACGAGCCCATCCCGCTGCGAGGGGTCCTCATGCCGGAGCACTGCGAGCAGAGCCCCTGGAATGAAGACGGCGATAATTTTATGGTAACGAGCCCATCCCGCTGCGAGGGGTCCTCATGCCGGAGCACTGCGAGCGGAGCCCCCCAGAATGAAGACGGCGACAGCTTTGTGGTAACGATCCCATCCCGCTGTAAGGGGTCCTCATGTGGAAGCATTGGGAGCAGAGCCCCCTGAAATGAAGACGGCCATGACTTTGTGGTAACGAGCCAATCCGGCTGTGAGGGGTCCTCGTGTCGGAGCACTACGAGCGGAGCCCCCCAGAATGAAGACGGTAGCGATGGCTTTGTGGTAACGAGCCCATCCCGTTGCGAGGGGTCCTCGTGCAAGAGCACTACGAGTGGAGCCCCCCGGAGGTGTGTAATATGATTGTGGTGCATGGGCGTGGTGCCTATAGCACGAGACTTTGATTGTGGCACATGGGTGCAGAGACGACTGTCGCGAGACCATACCTGGTGTCGGGGGCACATGTCATGGAAGTGGCGCATGGGCATGGCAACGACTGTCGCGAGACCATACCTGGTGCCGGGGCACAAGTCATGGAAATGGCGCACGGGCGCGGTGAAGTGTGTATGGTGCTCGATGGCACTTCATTGTGAAAGAGAGCCTAAGAGCACGACTGCATCAACGGCATGGCGCACGGGCACAGCGGAGTGAGTATGGTGCCAAGGGCACTGTGAGTGACAGAGAGCCCAGGGGCACGGTTGTATCAGCGGCGCAATGCACAGGTGCGTGGAGTGTCAGAAATGGTGCGCGGGTGCGAGCGACGGTCATTGCGGCGACGGCGTACGGGTAACAACGGACGGCGTACGGTCGCGGTGATGAGTGAGCATTATAGACCGTTGCGTGAATGAGAAGCAAAAGGGAGCGTCAGTAGCCCCCTGTGACTAGGGTGGCCGACACCCCCCCTATAGAGGTGGTCGACCCCCCCCCCCTTAGGGAGCTGGCCAACCCCTCCTTAAAGAGGGTGGCTGACCCCCCTTTTAAGGAGGTGGCCAACCCCCCTTTAAAGGGAGTGGCTGACCCCCCCTTAAGGGGAAGGCACGTCAAGTTCCAGTTTGCATATTTTCCAAGTATTGGTGGCGTCGATGTCGTTACGTTGGCGACAAAAATAATTTTAGTCATGTAGAAAGTCAATGAAAAATGCACGTAACTTGAGCATGCGCATTTTGAGCAGTTGACCGTTGAGTATGTGACATGTCGTGCAAAAATAGGACCCCTGGTGGGCCCTTGGGTGTGACCAGAATGGGTTGGCAATAGACTTTTACACTTTGCTTACTTTTTAAGCTTTTCGATTTGTCATGTAATGCAATTATGATGTAACTTCTTATTATTGGAGTATTATTTTTTCTTGAAACAAAGTAATGTTTATACTATGCTCAAACTGATCTGAACTGTTCAATTTGAAGCGAGTGAAACGTTCAAACCAATGTGTCTTGGTTTGGTTTGAGAATTTATGAACCGAGGTCCATTGGTTCGGTTTGCAGTTTGACCCCCAAATCGAACCGTGCTCACCCCTACCATGGACCACACTCACTCTGGATCCAAGAGAGGTCATCCTAGAGTGGTGGAGTGATTGAGCACTTTTGAAAAGTACTTTTTCTGTTTTAAAAAAGATTATTTCATTTTGACTTGACATGCATATTAAATATATATGTCGTATAATGTGTATTTTTTATTTTAATCCTAGAGAGAAAAAAAGAATACAAAATCTTTCTTAATTTTAAAATTAAATTTTTTTTAGGACGGCCAAAAAATAAAAAAAATATCATGATACGAATGGGTTATATAACATGATATTGCACTTCGCATAACTTTTTCTTTAGACAAGACAAAAATTCATTCAAAACTAAGCGTTCTTGAATTTTTTTAAGAGTAACAAATTCTACTTTTGTTAACAAAATCAGTTGCATTGAATGAATTGAGTGCATCTGTTACTAGAAAAGCGATGGCAACCTGATCTCCTTAAATCATTGCACAGTCCATGAATGGTCAAAGAAGTTTGAAAACCCAGCATCATTCCAATAGAAGTTTTGCCATATGAATGACACATTCGCTTGTACGACATCTTAGCCCAAAAGAAGGGCATGGCCTAACTTTGGTAACATAAAAATGTTACCTTTTTTTATATAATTTTTAAGAGTTTTACTAATAAACTAGTAGATTTTAACACACCGTACTTGCAAGTCTTTCTGCTTTAAAGAGAGTGACACTTGAGAGTCGTAAAGCGAAGTTTAAAGAAGTTTGGTAACACAAATTGAATAAGCCTGAGGATATTATTGATTGGTGGGGTATTATTTATGGCCATGGCCAGGTTACTCGTATTTGTACACCAAGTTATTGTACAACTGAAGCCTGCACATGCTTTGCTCAAAACAGATCAAGTCAACAGTCTCAACACCCCCCACATCACGAAGGGCCTCCCCCCTGTCCTCCGCAACCGGCGCATGATATAACACATGAGAACCAGATCCCCACAAAGTAGTACCCCACCCCCTCACCCCAAAGAGAAGACCCCAAACAAACATACAAAGGCCCCTAAAAGCCCTAGCCTCTCTTAGCTTATCCCCCCAACCATACGGCTAACCAAACCACCCACATGCGCAACTTAGCAGCTTCAGACCCCAACACATCCATGGATGTGTGGCACCCCAAGTCCACCACCATCACCATCACCACCACCGCCAAGCCCCACCCAACAAACCCAGATCCCACAGTTCCCTTCTCCACTGTCCAAAACATATCCAATCACTTCTCAAAGCTCTACACCAGTCACAAAGCCCTTGCTTCCTTAAAACCCTCCAGAAGTGACCACCCACAGCCTCACATTGACACCCATTTCCAGGCAAAAGCAATGGCCAGCTCCAGAATCGTAGAAGCCTCAAGCACCTCAAAGATTAAGCCGAGCCGCCAAAGAAGAAGAAGTGTCAGAGAAAAGAAGCCCCCCAAGGAAATACACGAGCTTGTGCATAGCCAAGCAGAGGAACTGGAGAAATTTTCTGAGAAAGAGAGGGCTAAGAAGGAATTTGACGAAGGGTGTGAGGTAAAAAGGCCGTCATTCTCGTTGGTGATGGGAGGGGGCAAGAGGAGCTCATTTTGCAGCTCACAGACTGAGTTGGCCGATTTCTTGAGTTGCAGTGGTGTTAAAGTTGTGTCAGCTGATATGCCACCGTTTATGCAGATTCATGCTGTGGGTTTTGCAAGAAAGACTTGTGACAGCATGGAGAAGTTCACTGCCAAGACCCTTGCTTCTACCCTCAAGAAGGTAATTGCAAGATTTATCATCTTTTCCCATTTACGTGTTCAGATTTTGTTTCATTCACATAAGAAGATTGCTTTCATTAGCTGTGCGTTTCAGCACAAATTGTTGGATTTTGACCAAGCTTATTGACATCCTCTAATCTATTTAAATTTATTTAGGAATAATGCACAATCATCAGCTTGTATAGTCTTATTGCCTCCAAATGGCACTCTATGTTTTACTTAATTACAGGTGGAGGGCCATTAGCATCGTAGGGAATGGCAACACGACAATATTGTAGCTTGTAATTTAGTGTACAAGTTTAATTATAAAACATAGGGTGCGAATTAGGGCCACCCAACTGGAATTCATTTTCAGATTCAATTGGAAAAATAGACAGCATCAGGCCCTCGAGCCCCTTTTGGTTTTTGTTTCATTTTCTTTCTAGTACTCTTCATTATACAGTAACAAACAAGAACGAAACACAAAAGGAAAAAGGGGAAGAGAAATAGAATGGGCAACCAAATGGGTCCTAGTTGATATGGGGTTTTGGTTGATAATGTGGGTTTGGTGATTTTGCAGGAGTTTGATGGGGTATGCGGACCAGCCTGGCACTGTATTGTGGGAACAAGTTTTGGGTCATTCGTGACACACTCTGTCGGTGGCTTCTTGTATTTCTCCATGGATCACAAGATATATGTCCTCCTGTTCAAGACCACTGTACAGAGAGCAGACTGAGTTCCAAAAAAGTGAGGTGAAGAACTATTATTTTAGCACAGAAATTTTTTGGAAATTGAAACTTGTTTCCCTTGCAGCTTGTACATGTGTTGCTTCGAAAAGCATGGGCGATGATTTTGTTTTTTCTTTTTGAACCTGTCAGATGGGCTTTCTGAGTGTGTGTCACCCCAGAAGGCAAAAGCCATGATTGTAATTCTTGAGTTCTGAGGATGAGTAATGATAGCAATCAGATACCCTACAAGAATGGGTTTTTAAGATTTCAAACAACAGGCTGCAGTTGAAAGTCGACAGTCACTTTGACCCTGGTTAGAGTTGAGGCACAAATACTATTCCATTCTTCCAAGTGACCATTATATTAGAAAGAAATGTCCTTTTCCTTTTCTGTTTTCCTCATTTTGGTTCGGTCGCAAAGTGGTATTACATGTCAGCTTATGCGTCCATTCTCGTGAACTCGCCTTTTCAATCAGTTCAAGGGCAGACCATCATACATCTGGCTTTGGGGATCTGCAAGAAACTAATTCCTTGCGACGGGGGGAGGTATAGGGGGGTTACGAGTGCGGTGGTCTGGACCATTGATTGTGGCTGGGCTTCTTACGACTTGGGCCCCAAACGGTTCGCAAGGATGTAACTTCTATATATATGGATGGGCCTCTCATAACTGATAATGCAGGGCCTCCATCTTGTTCGAACAAAAGGGGCCTGGATACCTTGCATGCCAATATTACCACTTCATAGACGTATTATATTTGTGTAAATCTTAGGAATTTATAAAAAGTAAAAACAAAAAGGTTTAATGTGTGAAAGTATCCAATTCAAAACAAGGGGATTATGAGAGGATTGGTAATGAGAGGATGTTTTCACGTGATATCGAGCTGGCCAATCGAGGCTTAGTTGAAAATTCAAAAAGTTAGTTCTTCACAGTTACCCAATCAATTTCTCCACGTGTTAGGCCCATTCAAAAAATCAATCGGGCCAAACACGTTGGATGTGTTGAGACATAAATCTCACATTGAGTATCAATCTCATTTTGGGTAAATGACAAATATAATACTTTAATATATAAGTTTCATATGCCTCTCCTCTCATTGCCAAATAGTTTTGACTTTTGAGTTGGATGCTTTCACACAACGAAACGGAAGGAGTAATATAGCTTATTGTTTACTTGATAAATATTGCAAAAGATTTTGTAGCGACTATCGTAAACAAATATTTTCAACTATCGCAAACCTTTACGATGACCAAAATACAAAAACCCTCGTAAACTTTACATAAAAGTCAAGTTAAGGTTTGCGCAAGGCCAATTTTTTATTTTTTTTCTTAATAGAGATTAGGTAGGTAAAACTATAAAGGTAATGGGATGCCAAATAATGTCATTAAAACGATTAAAACAAAGGAACACATCCTCGAGTCGGAGGAAAACTTGGAATCTATTACGTAAAACTACAATTTGCTCTGGCATTATGAAATGAAGTCAAACAAATTAAGAAAAATTCATCTTTTGTTTTTTTTTTTAAGTAATTTGGCTACTCTCATAACTAACAAAATAAAACTCTTGCTTGTGTATAAAATTCTCCGATTTATTTAATACTTGAAAATCAATAGCTATTGACCTATGTACAATGAATGCACTAATGGTTGATATCAGTAAGTCTATAGTCTCTAACAAGAAATAGTATTATGGGAATCAATTCCAGTTCTATGATGTATATAATTAAAATACTATTCTAGTTATGGACAAATTTTGGAGGGACAATTATGAAAATGTGAAATGCAACTATTGAGCAGATTGTTAGAAGATGCCCCTGAACAAATACCCTAGCTATTAGTTAATAACTAAGTAGGGGGGGGGGGGGGGTAGCTGCGGCCTTTATAAATAATATAAGAAGCGGAGCAATAGAGAGCAACGAAAGAAGATCAGGTAAGATTTCCATCCTGGCCAGAACTTGTACGGCGGTGCATGGATAAAGATTTGGAACTCTTAAAGAAAGCTCGTGAACAGATTTGCACAGTACAAAAAAGATAATCGATGATGTGCCGGAGGAGATTCAACGGAAAACCTCTGATGCTTATGTCAGTACATGAAGGAAGATGCCTGTGAGAAATGGAGCTTTGAACATACCCTTTTTCAAGTTTGACATGCATATATATATATATATATATATATATATATATATATATATATATATATATATATATATATATATATAGAGAGAGAGAGAGAGAGAGAGAGAGAGAGAGGGAGAAGCTACCAATTCCTATTAGGAGACAATCAGCTGATGATTATCTTGAGGGGAGAGGGGAGAGCCATGGATGAGGAAGGATCCTTGTCAGATTATGAGAGAGTAGGAAAATCGAATAAGAGGTTTGATCGGAGTAGAAGTAGTAATAGCCATGCTACGGTCCTCACCTGACATGTGTCACACTAGGAGAGAACATCAACTTCATAACTAATGAACTTATTAAAAATCAATCACGTGGATGGTTATAAATTACAAGAGGTAAAATATTACAATTATTTACATTACTCTATACTTTAGATGTTTATTTTAGAAATTAGTAAGTCTTCTTTTTTTGTGTAAGCATTTAAATCTTAGATTAGGTTGGTCATGCTAAATCTAAACCCTTTACCTATCAAAACCAGATTCCGTGAAAATGTTTACTCTTTAATAACAAGAAGGCGTGAACTTAGCCAAAAGGATAGATTTAGTCTCACCGTAGATTTAATGTGTACTTCTTGACACTAGTGTTTAGAATTTTGTGGGTGGCGTTATGAAATGAACAAAGGTTGATGAGCAACTCAATAAATTAAGACTTCTAATATAACTAATAATTTTTAAATCTCCCAACTAGTTACAAGAGAGTCGAATGTCCGAGTCTCTTAATGCCAATCAATTGTAAGATGGATGATTTAACGTGGTATCAAGTGATGTTGTCAAGGCCCTCATGTCTGACAGGGATAGGTTCTCCAAACATTTATTATATTGTGCTTCGGAGAGTAAAAGAAGCACATTCTTATATTAATCAGCCACTTAAGAGTGGTAGCCGCAAAATATAAATTGGTCATTACGAATGGCAACATGGGATGCCTTACCCCTCCTTGACCCAAATCATCTTGTCCTTATTTGTGTTATCCTCATATTGCCTATTATTGGTTAATATGCCCCCACCCTCCCTATAATCCGCCTTATTTGACCCAACTCAATAAAGGTCAACGAATTTAGTCTCTAATTCTTCTTATTTTAAACAAGTAACCTTTGAAAGAAAATTTATTCTCTTTACTCAGATTGCTGGTGGCGATGACTCGAGGTGGATGCGAGAGTTGGTTGGCGACTGACAGCAGTGATTGAGGATGGATGCGGTGGACAACGGCGGTCAACTATGGACGATGATCTGTCGATGGTTCTCGGAGGCTATCAGCATTGGTGACTGTCGACTGTTGATTGAATGTAGTAAGTGCAACAGAAATAGCTCTTGGTATAGATGGAGCAACTGTTGCTGGTGTCTTCTGCAACCATTGTGGTATAAAGAAGTTAGGATGCTCCTAGAGCTTCTGAAATGTTCATGAAGGCATGCTCGGTGTTAGACAAGTTTACTGGCACTGCATATCACGTGGGCATATGTATTTTATAAACTGATATTGGTTACTAATGCGTGGAGCTTTTAGAGGTGTTAGACAAGTTTACTGGCACTGCATATCACTTAGGCTTATGTATTTCATAAACTTATATTGGTTACTAATGCGTGGAGCTCTTAGATGTACTTAAGCATATTTATGTCAAAAATTACGCTTGAATATCTCACATTGGATGCAGTATAGTATGAGATTGCCTTTATAAGACATTGTCTATGATCTTAGAAGTATCTATTTGGCTAGTCCTTTTGACGGAGGCATCGTCCTACGGTAGGACCGAGGACTGGGTCGTTACGGATGGTGTCAGAGCCGACTCTTTAGAGCTCGGGCTATCCAGTCGGGTTCCAACCTGAAAGCTCGGGTTATCCAGTCCGGTTGCTGATGGTTGGAGAAAACGAAGGCATCGAGCTATCCAGTCGGGTTGTCGATGGTTGGGAAAAACGAAGGCAAGTCAGGGTATATCCCACATAAAAAGGATGGTTGGGGCAATAAAATGTGAGCTGACAATATCTTACATTGGTTAGAGAGGAAAATTCTGGACTATGTGTGGTCGAAGTATAAAGAGAGAAGATTGTGATATCCTACATTGAGATGTGAGATGATTTGTGATTGGTTATAAGTCCCTATCCATGAAATCATCAGTACGTACGTGGCTAGTCTGTGGTTGAGTTGTGGACCGAGTCGTTACACTATAATTCGTCAGAATGTCATATGGTTTTTGTCCGAAAAGAGTTCAACCTTTGTTCAATTTTTACGCAGATCGGTCGGCACAGTCCCAAAAGCATGGTAACTTGTTTAATGGAATCACCACCTCGGTAATCTTTTGGAAGATTTGGATACCTAGACATTCATTGTTCGTGTCGTAGCTATTCTTAGATTTATCATTGTACTAGGGGAAAAAACCCAATTAAAGAGGCTATTAAAAAAAATTCTTGCACCCAGTTATGTTTTCTAGTGTTTAATCCACTCTAAAAGGTCCGCTCTAAAAGAATTATAGTCGCATATGAAGTTACAGAGTACAGTAAGAAATTAATTCTCGCACCTAGAAAATAATTTCCACCAATTGTGAGTCTTCTTCTCATTTTCGATTGGTGTTAACTTCAATGTATGTTAACAGAGTCCCTCAGTCAAGGAGTGATAGATGACCATTTGTTATGTGATCTATCATACTCTCAAATTATTTGATCAGGTTTGAATTACACATTTATTTAGGATATAAGTCATATTTTATGTGTTTTTCATTTTATCTCAAGAGAGGGGGTGAGAGAGTAAACGAGTTGTGGATGATTAAATGAGGAGAGAAAAATAGTGTAAAAAAGGGTAAACATAGAGAAGTACATACATATAGTCTTTCTAAATATATAAAGTGATCAACTTTTTTAGGACAGTCCAATAAGAAAATGTGATCAACTTCTTTGGGACGGAGGGAGTACATGGGAGCCCATCCCCACCTAACATCGGGATGGGCTCATTTGTCCCAACCCTTATAGAGTCGTCCATCACAGCCACGTGCACGTCTCTATACACATTATATAAAATAAAAAAAAAATACACTTGCCCCAGATAATCTGGAGCACTGTTCTTAATGTCCAAAATGCTCTCATGGTAGTTTTATCTTCTTACTCTCACATTGTATTTTTTGTACCCATTTGTTTTTTTTTCTTTCTCTTTTTCTCCTATTCCTTTCTCTCATCTCCTTCTACCTCCTTTGCTATCTCTAAACTGCATGCAACCACCATGACCCAAACTTCCACCGCTGACCACTATTATACTAATCCAACCGCTGCTACCACCACCATCTAATCATAGGAACACTATCGAGCCCACCCCACCACTCGCCAACCCCAAATCTTCAATATCTCCCTCTTCTCTCCAGTTCCAATTGTCAACACCACAACCTCCATCATTGACCACCACCCCCTCAACGTCATAACCTTTATCTCCCACCACTACCCTGCAGTACCATAGTGATCAGCCATGACAACCTCTTTCAACCACCACGATCATCCTCCAAAAACACACATCAGCCTCCCCTTCAACATACTGATGTCCAATCTGAAGGTGACGTTAATCTGGAAGTTGTTTGTTGAAGGCAGAGGCAGCAATGGTGCATACACTCAATTTTTGCAGTCTTTATTTTATATACTTATTAGGCTCTATTTTATAATTATTACATGCCTTATTTTTAAATTATTTGTGTCTAATTAGTTGGCCCAGTCCAGTTTGTTCAGTCCAATTGGTTAGTCCAGTCAGTTTGGACTTAATTCAAGTCAAAGTCTAGATAGGATAGAGAATCTTGTTGTTATTTCAGTATTTATTTGGATTTTTGTCTTAATTTCTTATTTATCACACATTTTTTCATTTAAAAAGGTAGGATTTTGCTTATAGAGTTGGACTTAAAAGTAAAATTAAGAAGGAAAAGAGTACCTATCAATTCTCGTCTAAACTGGCCGGTTTTCCTTTAAGCCTTAAATGTACTGGCCGCCGAAGGTACTTTTTGTCTTTTTCAGTCTTATCTCTTTGAGGCGATAAGAATGGCCAATTGGTCTTCTTTCGCAATTCTTCAGCTCCCCAGACCTCTATATAAACAGCCCTAGGCTATCCCAAAAGGGATAATCAGTTAAAGAGAAAAATTCAAGAGAGTTTAAATAGTTTTCTCTGAGATTGATTAACAAGAGAGATAGTAGAAAGTTCTTTCTTCCCTATATTCTCTACCCTTGTCTTTTACTTTCATAGATCAGTTTAGAATAGTTTAAATTATGTCCCTTCCTTGCAATCGAACTTTTGTCCGTGGAAGATAAAAAACAAGTTTCTTACGTTTAGAAGTTGGTTGCATTAGATTTTCAAAAACCATAGACCAAGATTTAGGTCACTTCCCTAATGCTCAAAACTACGTGATTTTGATCCTGATTTTTTCAATTGGATACGTAGGCCACTCCCCTCCTGCTGTTGAATTCATACCAAATTAGGTTTAATTTAGGTTTTGTTCCTAATGTTTGTGTTGGAGGTAAAAAATTCACAAAATTTACATAAAAATAAGTAAAGACCGGTTATGGTATGATGGGATGCCTAACATCTTCCTATCGTTTAACTTAGTCCCAGGTATGAATATCTGATTTCCTAAGATTAGGAAGCTTTAGTAGATATTCAAAGTCGAATTTAGGACTTTCTTATTTTTCCTTGTTAATTATATGTTTAATCCTAAGAAATAAGACGATGACTCAAAAAATCTAGTATTTTTTTTATGCACGTTATCACAGGCAGGTTTGGTCAAGCAGTTGCAGGTGCGAGTGGTTGTGGGCGTGTAGGTGGTTTGGTAGTGGTAAGTATGATGCTTGTGGTAGTTTTGGTCCTGAAAAAAGCTTTTGAGTGGTGGTGGGGCAGTTGGTGGTTTGGCATTATTCATATTCACCGGTCACCACCATCGTCTTCTTGGTCCAACCATCACCATAGGCAAAGTGGAGTTGCGTTACTAGAATTGGTTTGGTAGACGATGGAGGCCTTTTCATATTCAGAGTTGATTTGGCAGGCTTTGGCTAGTTTCATGATGAATTTTCCTTTTTTTTTCATTTTGAAAGGATTGGTCTTGATTGAGATTTACAATAATTGAACTTCGGATGAGGTTTTGATTGAATTGTAGTAATTGTAATTGTGGGATTATTTAAGATTGTGATTTTTTCATCACCAAAATTTGACCAAAAAGAAGACGATGCTTAACACGTTCATGAAATCAACAAAAAAGATAATGTGCCAGATAATTTGGGACACTGTGTTGTTTGTTGCATTTCGTGTTTTTGTAGACCAGTAGACAGAGATGGTAGAGGGTATTTTGGAAATTTCAACAGTGCATCAAGCAGTCTGGCGCACTGCTTTTTGCACTTTGAAAAAAGTGATTTAAAGCAGTATACGTAGTCGCTACGAATGACTCCAAAAGAATTGAAATGAAGGAGCCCATCTCAACGTTGGGTGTGGATGAGCTTTCATCGTACATAATTACCCACACGCACATTACATGTAACATCCATCGTTGCATTTTTTCTGTGATAGTGAAGAATTGTCACAGACCCCATCACTTTAGCATTTTGCATGTGCATATTACACCTTGTGGACCAAATTTTTTATGGCTGCAATGGAAATGGAATTGCCACAGCACTGATGCCGAATCCGAGGGTTTGGGACACGTGCCGATTACCCACGTGAGCACCAAGAGTAAGGAGTTAGTCACCCTCACCGTGGCGCCATCACTGGTTCAAGTGTTCAACCAGCAGTGGAACTGCTGGAGCCACATGATGGGACTCCCATCTTGGGGTGCTGCAAACTCGACTTTCTGCTGATCTCATTTGCTTGGCTTGGCTTATAGCTGTGTGAGGCAAAGTTTGGCACTGTGGGCAAAGGCTTGTGAATAAAGAATATCAATGGGGCGGGGTTAGGCCCATTGATGTTCCCCATTGATGTTGCAGCTGAAAGCTTCTATCAACTTTCTTAAATTCTTTGGCAAAGAAGAAACTTTATTTATCAATGGCACCAATTCCTGGTTGTACCATAGCTGTTGTTCGACGCAATTCCAAATTTATGTAAAACGAAAAAATATTCAGTGATTGTTTAACATAACATAATCTCTTCACCAAATATTTGAAGATCTCGCCCATCATTTTCAACCGTTAATATAATTCCGTTCCTCGTCTTTATTCCCAGGTTTTTTTATCAGGTGAGTCATCTGTTATCGGAGGGGAATGGGTTTGACAGTCCTGCAGTCATGAGTTTGTAAAAATTGACTGTAGAACATAAGTGTTTATGAAGAGTACTTTAAGGTTAGTCTATTGACACTCATGTTCTACAGACATGATTCTCGTATGATTTGTACAATTATCCAAATCAATTATAAACCTATTTTTCTAAGACACTGATGAAGATGTTTCACTTGTTTAGATGACATGACAATCACCCTTCCATTGATTATGATATTATAAAGGAACCTGACTGGAACACAAAAATGGACAGATGAAATTATTGTACCCAAAGCTATATATATATATATATATATATATATATATATATATATATATAGCTGATCCGTTGATAGCGCTAGCAAAATTGGATATTTTGCTAGCGCGATCTGGCCGTCCATCCTGAAAGATGGACGGCCCAGATCGCGCCTTTTTGGAAAACCGTCAGTCGTCCGCGAGACTGTCTCGTGGACAGGTTTTTTTTACCTTTTTGCCCTCCTCCCATGTCCGCGAGACAGTATCGCGGACGACATTCAGTTCCTGACATGTGTCAGGAAAAAGGCGCCCGCTACATAGTGTAGCGGACGACCTCTAGGCTGACACATGTCAGGACATGTCCCGTCGGTCGCTTCGTCCTTTACATATAACTCTCTCCTATTATATATATTATTAATCAGATCGGGCAATCAGCTTTTATCAGTCCGCTATATTCTCTCTCTCTCTCTCGAACATCTAACCCAAGCCGCTACCCCATCTACGGCGACCCACATCTCCGGCGACACCACCGTCCTCCCCTCAACGCCGACCTCGATGGCTTCTGGATCGGAGACCACCTACGATTTTATTGGCAACTTGCACCTGGCAGGCAAACACTTTTTCAAAGTCATGATGCCGGGATTTGAGAATGAACTTGTAGGCCATCCCTCTTTCTCTATATTTTCGTGTGTTAAAAGTTTGATCTTTCATTTTTCTTAACCAAAACTAACCCATTTTTTGTATTGTGTTTGGTAGGACATACCGGAAGCCTTTACCAATCAATTTACAACAATTCATGAGATTGCAAGATTATATAGCCGCAAGGGGGCATGGCAGGTTGAAATCAAGCTGAAGCCCGGCCGACCCCAAAAAAAGCAATTTGCAGAGGGTTGGAACGTCTTCGTGCGCCAGCATGGCCTCGAACTCGGGGACTTTGTAGTGTTTGAACACCTTGGATGGTGGGATTTTCAAGTTGTAATCTTTGATCGGAGCGCTTGTGAAAAAATTTCGATGCCCAAATGTGAACCATAATTTATTATTAATAAAAAATTTATGTTCTTGTTCATTATGTTTCCAAATTTTTTCTCGCTTAATTGTGCCATTTTTTTTCCTCGATATATTGAGATCGTTGATTGTGAATCGCACATTATTTATTATTTATCGATATTGAGAATGTTGATTCCGTCGCTAAAACAAGTCTTCGGGCGCCAATTTATTAAAACTGCATTACGCCACATTGTATAGCTCTACTATATAGCGGACACCAAAGTCTAGCTTTACAATATTATATATATATATATATATATACGGAGCTGATCCGTTGAGAGCGCTAGCAAAATAGGAGATCTTGCTAGCGCGATCTGGTCGTCCATCCCGAAGGGATGGACGGCCCAGATCGCTTATTTTTGCGGCGCTGTCAGTCGTCCGCTACACAGTGTAGCGGACGGACCTTTTTACCATCTTGCCCCTGCTCCCCCGTCCGCTACACAGTGTAGCGGACGGCTTTCTTGGCCCCACATTGACAGCCAAAAAGTCATCCGCTACACTGTCTAGCGGACGACTGACAGCCCTGACACAATTGACGGGTCGACGTGTCTGTACCTTTATTTCTACACACGTCAATGTTGTCGGAAATAGGAGATCTACACAGTATCGCGGACAGTACTTCTATACTCAAAAACTTCCTCAAGCTCCTTCAGCTACAATTTTCTTCTCCTTCGGACTCGCTTCCATTTTCAGCTCCCTTCAAGCTTCGAGTAACACTTGCTTCAAGCTTCACTCAAGCAAGGTAAGTTTGCGAATGGTGAAGTTTTCTTTATGGATTGACTGGTAAAATATAATTTTATTTTGTTTGGACAAAAAAGTATAGATTTTTTTTTATGTTCTAGAAATTTGTCACTGTATTCATCAATTTGTGATGTTCTAGACATGATGTTCATAAAAAAGGTGTAATTTGTTAACTCTAAATAAATTCATTATAGTTTAATTCGATTTTTTGGCATGATGAATTCGTCTATTTATCTTAGTAATTTTAATTTGTTATGTTCAATAAATTAATAATTGTTAATTTGGAGACACTTTCAGAGTTATGCATACGGTATGTTTGTCATCCTAAATTGGTCTATTCGCCAAGGTAATTTTTAGGTAATATTTTCAGTTAGAAATGCCATTTGATTGTTAAGCGTAGTCTATTTCTACACAGGTCTTGTTTCACAATGTCTGATTTCGTGTCGAGCTCCAACGTCCCCGTAGATGCTAGTGATCCGTATCTAGGACGAACGTTTCAAACATTGGAAGAAGCTGAAGAATGTTTTCGAGCGTATTCATTGAGGGTTGGTTTTGGCATTAGAATAAAGACTACAAGAACAAGCAACGTAACAAAAAAGATATGCTCTCGCTTATACGAGTGTCATAGGGGCAGAAATCCACAGCAAAATGAGACACGCGTAGGCAATGATGACAGTGATGACGAAATAGGATATTCGCGTAGAAGACGGGACTGCTTTGAGCGCACAAATTGCCAGGTCAAGATGTTCGTAAGCTACAAACCCAATCATGATCATTGGCTTATTACCAGCCTGGAACTGGCACACAATCACCCGTTAGTAACTCCTTCTAAGGTGAGTCAGATGCATCAACACAAGAAGATGGGTAAGGTCGCGAGGAGCCTAATTCACACAATGAGCAATGCGCGAATTGGACCTACTGAGATTGTTAATGTTCTTGCTGAACAGGCTGGGGGAATTCAAAATTTAAACTTTAACACGACAGACGTTCGTAACGCGGTCCGAACCCATAGACGAGCCGCGTATGACCTCAATGATGCGCAATCGACAATGAGCCTATTGAAACGGATGCAGATGGAGGACCCGCAGTTTACCTTCGATTATAAACTTGACGACGAGCATCGAGTTAGTACAATTTTTTGGGTCGACGGTCGTTCGAGGCTAGCTTATAAGCATTTTGGGGATGTCGTGACTTTCGACACCACATACCGTACCAACAAGTACTCGATGCCGTTCGCTCCTTTCACCGGCGTCAATCATCATTATCACTCCATCCTGTTCGGGTTCGCCTTGTTAAGGGACGAGAGCGAGAGGGTTCTTTTGTATGGTTGTTTAGGACGTGGCTGGAAGCAATGAACTTCAAAGCACCCAAAGTGATCATCACCGATCAAGATTTGGCAATGAAGAAGGCTATTGCGACCGTCTTCCCAGACACCCGGCACAACTTGTGCACTTGGCACATAAGCAACAAATACCCGGAACGTCTGCATCACGTGTACGCAAAGTATCCAGACTTTAAACAGGATTTTGACAAGTGCGTTACCAAGTCGTTAACGATTGAGGAATTCGAGGAGAGGTGGGAAAAGCTTGTTCGGGATTACTCATTGCAAGACAACGAGTGGCTCCAGCACTTGTACGAGCGCAAAGAGCAATGGATTGGCGTTTACACGAGGAGGTATTTTTCAGCGGGCATGAAAACGACGGGCAGGAGTGAATCTATGAATGCCACGTTCGATAGTTATGTGGGTACAACTACCAATTTGAAGACTTTCGTTGCATCCGCACAAAAAGCGGTAGCTTCGTTGTTCGTAAAAGAAAGGGCTGCCGACTTTGCAACAACGTACAAACAAAGGAGAAGGTTGCTCGAGACCCCGCTGGAGCTGAACGGTGCCAAAGTCTATACGAAGGAGATCTTCTTGCTATACCAAGTAGAGCTGCGAAAATCGGGACGATACAGTATAAACAAGGTGGCAGAAATGTCTACGCGTGAGTACAAGGTTTATTCGCTCGTGAATGACCTCGTCCCTGAGAAGCTGCGCAGAATTTATACGGTGAGCCATGACACATTGACGGATTCGGTGACATGTGTTTGCAAGAAGTTTGAGTTCCATGGCATCCTGTGTAGACACGTTCTGCGGTTTTTCACCCAGAAGAATATCAGGACAATCCCCGATAAATATGTCCTGCCACGGTGGACGAAAGGTGCAAACAGGTTGCACGGTACCATTGCCTTTCCGGAGCACCCGTATACTGACTTTGAAGAATCAGAGACGTTGCGGTATAATCATCTGGTGACAATGTTCACCCGTTTGTCCGTAAAAGGTGCTGCTACAATGGCCGGATATAAACATCTCCTCGAGGTAGCTCAGCAGCAAGAGCCCATCGTCGACCAGTTGGAAGCAGCTTCAGTCAGCAATGCGGTTGACACTGAGCCTACAACGGGATCAGAAGATGACGAGCCGGGGGAGGAAGACGACAATGATATCCGGCCTTTGGATCCAATTATATCGCAGACGAAAGGCCGCAAGAGATCTACGCGGATGAAGAGCTCTATTGAACAGGCAACTCAACCTAAAAAGCTGAGAAGGTGTGCATTGTGCAACAAAATGACCGACCATGACAAGCGGAACCATTACAAGGCACTGGGGATAAGTCCAGGGGTTTTGCAAGACGAGGAAGAAGATGAGGAAGAAGCAGCTGCAGTGGACCTTTAGTTTTTTTGTATAAGCCATCAAGATTGTTTGACATTTGTAATAATACGTAATATTTGATGAGATTAGCTTCTTATTACCGAAGACTGGAAGGTTATTTCTGATGGACCCATTCACAGATTAACTTTAAAAAAAAATTTTGGCTTGCCCCGTCCGCTACACTATGTAGCGGACGGCGCACCAGAGATGAACATTATTGGGATTGTAAAGTGTCCGTGGCACAATATAGCGGACAGAAAACTGTTGGTATGCCTTCTGTCCGCTACACAATGTAGCGGACGTCAAACTCCTATTAAATACCAATCAGAACGGCCTCTCTTTTTCCACCCGTTTCTCTCTCTCTCTCTCTCTGCCTCAAATGTCTCACCCACCCGCGACCCCCTCTACGGCGACCGTCCCCATGGCTTCTGCTTCGGTGAACAGGCACTTCTTCAAGGTCATGGTGCCTGGGTTTCATACCAAACTTGTAGGCATCCCTCTTACTCTGTGTTTTCGTGTGTGTTAATTTTATCTTTGCTTAAAAACTTATCTGTCTTATAATGAATGTGATAGGCCATACCGGTAGCCTTCTGCAGATTGCTTACCACACTTTGGCACGAAGCCACTTGGCTCGAAGCAACTTTAACCAGCAGCAAGGGGTCATGGCTTGTTAAAATCAAGAAGAAGCGCGGCCAAGAGCAACTTTATTTCGCAGAGGGTTGGAGTAATTTCTGCGAGCAGCACGACCTCAATGAAGGGGAGTTTGTAATCTTTGAACACAAGGGGCTATTTAGGTTTCAAGTATCCGTGTTTGATCAAAGCACCTGTGAAAAAGTTTTCCCCCAATGTTGAACCCTAAATTTGTGTTAATAAATTTCTGTTAATAAATTTGTGTCTGATAATTTTAGGTTCTTAATTGTGCATTTGAGAATTGTGATGGTCAATTGATGATTTGAGGGTGTCAAATTTTTTATGGAATATCATGCGCTTGAGAATGTTGAGATTGTTTAATCATCTGCTAAAGCACTTATTCCATTGCCAGAAACTACCAACTCGAACAAAGTCTAACCAACAGCTAAAAAATACCAACAACCAAAAAAAAAAAATTGCCGAATTGTCCGCTACATTGTATAGCGGACAACACACAACTTCCAAAATTTTTGCACCTGGAGTTACCCCACTGTCCGCTCTAAACTCCAACACTAAGAAAATCTTTTCAGTGCCCATTGTGTCCGCTACATTGTGTAGCGGACGGCGCAGCAGTAACTCTTAACCCAACACTTGGAAAATTTCACTTCCCCCACTGTCCGCCACATTGTGTAGCGGACGGCGCAGCAGAAACTCTTAACCCAACACTTGGAAAATTTTCACTTCCCCCACTGTCCGCCACATTGTGTAGCGGACGGACCAGCAGAAACTCTTAACCCCAACACTTAGAAAATTTTCACTTCCCCCACTGTCCGCCACATTGTGTAGCGGACGGCCCAGCAGAAACTCTTAACCCCAACACTTAGAAAATTTTCACTTCCCCCACTGTCCGCCACATTGTGTAGCGGACGGCGCAGCAGAAACTCTTAACCCAACACTTGGAAAATTTTCACTTCCCCCACTGTCCGCCACATTGTGTAGCGGACGGACCAGCAGAAACTCTTAACCCCAACACTTAGAAAATTTTCACTTCCCCACTGTCCGCCACATTGTGTAGCGGACGGCCCAGCAGAAACTCTTAACCCCAACACTTAGAAAATTTTCACTTCCCCACTGTCCGCTACACATTTTGTTTTCCACCTTTCAATCATTCTCAATGAGAGCCAAAAAACCAACTCAAATCAATCAAAATCATCTTCAACGGAAATCAGACAAATCAATCAATCAATAATCTTCAACACAAATCAATGAGAGCTTTCTAAATAATCATGGTTTATTAAAAAAAATTTGACATTGTAATGGTACAATGTCAACTGGGGGAATCATGTTGGGGGGGATTCTCGGCATTAGCCGGATTTACAATAAACCTAACCGCTCTAGGCCGGCCTTTCATAATTTGCCAAGCTATTCTATATCTAAAGGTGTCTACTTCTGCTTGGCTCCACACGGCCGCCTTGAGGCTCTCGGACCGACAAATGTAATCCATGTACATGCAAAGGAAGACGCCGCAGTCCGAAGTGTTACGTTGCTTGGGCCTCCTCTTCTTCAGTCGCAAATCGAGCTTTGGCCGCGCCGGTACAGGGTTACCACGGATACCATTGACCATTGCACAAAATATATTCTGCGAGAAACACAAAACGGCGTAAGACACGAGTTAACATTTATGCCAAGTTACAATAACTGTTAAACAACAATCGTAATATTACCATTGAGTCCAACTGGGCTTTGTACATCTGCAGCACAGGCATGTGGGTGGTATCGTCGTGGAGACTGTCGATCACCGATACGACTTTCTCTTCCGGTTCATAGCAAACCAAGTACCAGTGGCTTTCCCCTAAAAATGGGATTAGAAACACGTCGGCAACACTTGCGCTCACTGGACTATCCCTAGTAAGATACGCTCGTAGGTTAGCGGACGGTCTCCACTGGCTCAACTTTTTCTTCCGCCTTTGCTCGACCCACTCATGCCATTCAGACACTAGGAGGCTATGAAAAAAGGCATCCACCAAAAAAATGGCCGGGTACCCGTTCAGCCGCTCCCGACCCCTTTCCTTCAGAATCTCCACGTATGTGGAGATGACACCGTTGTCTAACCAACTCCCCGGAGCCAGGGAGGCCATTTCTCCCCACTCGCAAGTGTAATCCATGCCCTCCGGATGATTCACACTATACAACGCTTTGTCCCGGGGGAAGCCGCTAAAATAACGCTCTCTGATTATTTGGCATTTATGCGGCTTTAGGGGCTTCACTGGATGCCCTTTGCGATATTGCCCTCGGGGGTCGACGGGGGGATATTGCACTCCTTCGGGGGGTCGACCGGGGGATATTGCCCTCCTTCGGCAATAGATGGTCCTGCCCACGGGACAATGGGCAGTGTCTCCGACAGACTGATGTGTCCGAAACCCCAGTCTTGCGTGACTTGACTCTGAGAGAAGGGTTGGGGTTCCGAGTCCAATAGCAAAGAGAAGGAGGGCGCACTGTAGTCTTCCCACGGCGCTTGAGCCTGGCCCATGGTGCTTGGCGGTCCCCAATCACCACCCATTCCCGGTACAGAGGGACCACCATATCCCTGGCTCACTCCCGAAGTCTGTCCCGAGGGATCGGTGTATCCCTCGCTCACATATGGGGGCTGCCACCCCGGATAACCCATTCCCGGGCTGACGCCGGAAGGCTGGCCCGATGCTTGGTGTAAAAAATTCCCGCAGCCATACGCCAACGCATCAGCCTGTTGGCGAAGCTCCTCGCCCATTGCATCCACCAAATCCTTCCGCTCGCTCAACTTCTGGAAGAAGGCGAACGAGGCATTAACCTACATCCAGAGAGATAATAAATAAGTAACTTCATACACAGTTAGAATCATCAAGTTCAATTAAAGGCACTGGTTGGCCAACTTACCAGATTGTATGCCATGTGCTCATCGATCTGACCCCTAGGGTGGTACTTCTCCCCGCGTTCAAACCTTACTGGAGCTACTCTCCTCCGGGTGATGCGGTAGTACCACCCATTGTACTGTTCGATACTGATCACGGGGTCAGGCTCCGACACAATGGCCGCCAGCGTGTCCTGCCAGGAATCCCAAACCTCAAGTTCTCGTGCGCACAAGTCGTGCGCATTTGCCTTGCCAAACCGAGGGACACCCGGTGGGTTCCTGTTAAGCCTCATATCCGGCGCGCCGGCTGGCAACCCCTGCAGGCACTCAAAATGGCGCATAGCGCGATCTGGCAGCTGCCACTCTGCGACCTCGAAGTGGATCAGGGGTGTGCGTTGCAACCCGGAGAGCGTGAAGACGAACGACTCTCCCACCCGTCGCGCCAAATGTTTGTACGGTGCCCATCGCATCTGGCCAGGAGATAACGAGTCGAGCTCCCCCCGATAGTACGTAATGTTGTGATGGGGATCGTCTCTCCTCTGGTAGTGGCTGTCCTTCCGGCTGTACTCCCAGGCGCACAACCGAGGCCACACATTATCGGTTCCGTCCCTACGCCTGGGTGCGCCGGTAGCAAGGTGTTCATAAGACCACACCTGAGAGCAAAGACAAATTAAATAAAGTATCGTCAAATTTTATTGTCAATTCAACCCAAAAAAAAAGAAACGAGCACGTAATCAAGAATTGTATGATATACCTGCAATAGCGAGAGACATGCACATATCGCTTTGGAGTCGGGCCTCGTTGCCTTGTGCAATGCTCGGTACAGGTACGCAAGAGTTGCGGCTCCCCAGGCATAATCCCCAACCTCCAGCAGGTTACCCAACAACGGTAAATATTTGACGCTGACGGTATTCTTCGACGTTGTTGGGAACAGAATTGCCCCCATCACCCACAAGAGGAAAGCTTGTGTGTACAGCACAAGCATCTGATCCGTGTAGTTATCCGGCAGAACCTTGTAGGTATCTACCAACCATTTCAACTTGATACCACCAGTGCTAAATTGATCCTGGGGTATCGAAGTAAAGAAGTCCCTAGCGGTCCTCTTATTCGTTGCTTCCGACGGAGGAGCTATTACCGGCCGCCCCGTCACCGGTAACCCTAAGATGAACCCTACATCTTCTAGGGTAATTGTCAGCTCTCCGAGAGGGAAGTGAAACGTATTCGTTTCACTTCTCCACCTTTCAACAAGGGCACCTATTAAGTGCCGGTCAAGTTGTTGAAAGATCTGCCCATGCGTGAAAATCCCAAACCCAATCCCACGCAGTAATCTTTTCTGGGTTCTGTTCAATTTCCATGCTTTAAAATTATCGGATACTTCTACCGTGTTGAGAAGTGCTCTTTCCTACGAATTAATAAATACAATTTAAGCAAATTAAACGATATACAACGTTCCCAAGAATAACAAAGTTGATAAAATAAGTATCTTACTCCACCATCCCATATGAGCGTACTGATATGGTTTGCTTGGTCGTATAATACGGACGGATCTTCTGGTCCAGGGTTGAAATCCATTTTTCGCAACTGAAATTATGCAAAACGGCAAGGTTGGAAGCGTAAACATTCTCAAACATACAACGCTAGCACAGTCAACGCTAGCATGTGATCAGATAATACTCACATAAGTTCACATGCTGTGTATATGCAATGTACATAGATACAAACAGACACGGAATGGGATTTTACAAGTGAAATCACATGAACAAATAATACGCAATACACATATATAATCTATATATATATATATATATATATATATATATATATACATTGACAAACGCTAGCACAATGCACCGCGCACACATTCAAAATCATGCATAAGCCGCGATAACAACTCTAGATTATGAACAAATAAAGGATTGGTTTGTGAACTTACGTGATTGATTCGTCGATTAAAGGATTTCTTGAGAAGAAATTGCGCCGATCTACTTGCCAACGCCGCTAGAAGAATTGTGAGAAGAAGGAATGAATAGCAGTTTAGAAGGAATGAATAAGGGTTTCGAAGTAATGAAAGGTAAAAACGGTCCGCTACACTGTCTAGCGGACGGTGTGATAAGGACAAAGTAACAGTCGTGCATCGACAGGACTGATGTGACAACTGATTTGACGGAAACAGTCGTCCGCTAGACAGTGTAGCGGACAACTTTTTGGCTATCAATGTGGGGCCAAAAAGCCGTCCGCTACACAGTGTAGCGGACGGGGGAGCAGGGACAAGATGGTAAAAAGGTCCGTCCGCTACATTGTGTAGCGGACGACTGACAGCGCCGCAAAAATAAGCGATCTGGGTCATGGACGGCCAGATCGCGCTAGCAAAATCTCCTATTTTGCTAGCGCTCTCAACGGATCAGCTCCCATATATATATATATATATATATATATATATATATATATATGGGAGCTGATCCGTTGAGAGCGCTAGCAAAATAGGAGATCTTGCAAACGCGAACTGGCGTCCACGCGCGATCTGTGGACGGTCCAGATCTTTTTTTTACGTTTTTTTTAAGTCCGTCCGCTACATTATGTTGCGAAATTTTTTGACAAATGTAGCAGACTAGTTTTCTAACATTTCTCTCTCTCTCTCTCTCTCTCTCTCTCGTTAATGCGTCCGCTGCATAATGTAGCGGACCAATAAGCAGTCTTATTTCACTTTTCTCTCTACCCTGCACTTATCTTAGTAACAAATCTCTCTCTCATGCACTAGAAAGTCTGATCAACTCCATCATTGATTGAATATACCAACACATCTGGCTTTGTGTTGTTACTTAATGGTAAACAAACCCGCAAAAATCGTAGGATTCGTGTCAAAATAGATCTTTTTTTTAAAGTCCAAGCCTTCGAACAGTATGATCTCGTCTTTGAAGCAATCAACGGTGACAATCGCCGGTTCCGGCACCCTTTGCCCTAAGTCTCTACTTCCTACGCCGCAATTCTCGGTTTTGTCACCACTCCCGGCGACAAAAACACGTCGGGATTTCAAACACTGTTGATCCATTGTGATTTCAACTGGTAACCGGCGAGTTCTGTCACCACGGGATTTCGCTGAGATTTCAAAACATGCCGGTTCTGTCACCACGGGATTTCGCCCAGTAACCGGCGATTTCATGTGTCTTCAATTGAGGGTTTTCCCTCCGATCAACCACGAAGGCCACCGTTCGATCATTTTCCCTCCGATCGACCACAAAGGCCTTCGCCTCTGCAATTCTTCCACAAATCCCGAATGACGCAATCCACGTATCTGCCACTCAGCACCCCCACTTCGGGATCACAATCGAGTGGCGCCACCGTTGCCGCTTTAGAACCCCAGCTGAGGTAGGTCGTCGGCTTCAGTGGCTGGTAGACCAGTACAGTGCCCGATAGAGAGTCTTACTTACCCAAACAGATCTGGATATAGAGCGCGAGAGAGAGAGAGAGAGAGAGAGAGAGAGAGAGAGAGAGAGATGAAGTCCAAACAGATCTCGAGATTCCCGAAAGTTTCTGCTTTTTGATATTATGCCCGCTACATAATGTAGCGGACACACTAAACTGCTCAGTCAATCATACGGGCAATGGGTATTTTTGTCAAAAAATTATCCGCTACATAATGTAGCGGACAGACTTAAAAAAAAAAAGATCTGGATCGTCCACAGATCGCTCATGGACGGCCAAATCGCGTTAGCAACTTAACCCAAGTTGCTAGCATTTTCAACGGATCAGCTCCCTATATATATATATATATATATATATATATATATATATATATATATATATATATATATATATATATATATATATATCATGGGAGTGTAACTGTAAAACAGATTCATGACTCTCGTCATTTTAATTCTCATTCTCATGTATCAAAGCCCAGTGTATTCATGTTTTGATATGAAATCTTAAGCAAATAATTGTAGAATTTATGGAACAAATAAAAATTAATAGTAGTACTTAAATAGTTCAGCTTTCACTCCAACTGATTTGGGAATTTTCTCGTCAATTCTGGAAACATTATTTTTTTTAAATCAAGAGTTCCACAATCATCCAAGATTTTTATATTAAATTTACTCTTATATTCGTATTAACGAACAAAGTATCCAAGATTTACAAATTAACTTTACTAAGTATATTATCTATGTGTTCACCCACATTCACGTGATGGTTTGTATTTGAGAAATGAAAGAGAAGTCGAATGAGAGATGGAAGAGAAAGATAAATGAGAGGTGGATTTGTAGCAGAAGAGAAAATGTCTAATAAGTGGAGATCGAAGCTGTGCATTCGTGTCCAAAATTGTGGCGATGCGTAGTTGTCATGAAACTGAAAAAGAAAAGAGGGGTGGGAGAAAATAAGAATTCGAACGATGAGGAATGGAAATATATTAATGCTTGAAAATTTGTGATCAGGATCTTCAAACATTTGGTGAAAATTTCAAATTTTCTATTTCACTTGGTTTACCATGCTTAAGGTTTGCAAGTTGAATACTTGCCCCAGAAATTGATAATCTTACTTATTTGGCAAATTTTTAGAGGTAGTTTGATATCACTTAAACCGATGACAGTAGTGTTAAACAACCAACTAATTTTTTTTTAATTTTTTTAGAACACTGTGCTATGTACAAAGTGTGGCTATTCTAAGGGAGGGGCTAACATTGGCCATGACCCTGTAAAAGGATAATTTATTTTTTTTGGCTGCATTAAGATTATTGCTAAAAAATTTCATACTTTATGTGTGTAATCACACAACCCGGAGAGTAGCCAAAATTTTCTCCTTAAATGTAATTATCTACCCTTCTGATTTTCCGTACCCTGTGTGTGTATCAAGTATTGGATCAAACTATTTGTTGGAAGTGTTGTATGTTGACAACTTAAGAAGGGAAACGCCGATAACACTTATATGCATAGAGTTATTATTGATCGTAATAATATGCTTTGATTATGCGACATGCATCCTTTATATTCTCTCTTATTGGATGAAGTTCAATTATTTACGAACTCTATTTAATTTCTTTATTTGATTTTTTAGTTACATAGTATTATAACTTGTTGTTAGTATAATCATAATCATACTAATTGTATGCCTTTATTATTAGGTCATAATAATGGTCAACTAAAATATTGGATTGCATTATACTAAAATAACATCTGACTACTTTACTTAGAAATACCTTCTTTCTTTTTTTTTTCTTTCTCTAATGAAGTACTCCGACAAGTTGGACAGACAAGAATAGATCATTTGTAAATGAACATTAGTAACCGGGTGATAAATTTTATTGATTTTTTGTTGTTGAAAACATTTAGTCTAACATGAGAGAGATCTTTTCGGTTATGTTAAAGTTATTTTGCTAACTATATTAAAGTTATTTCATCACCATTGTGATCGCGATAGTACCACTTATTAGTATATCGCGGGCTCGCGCGCACACACACATTTGTTAACTTAATTAGAAAAAAAGTCTACTAATATTTATATCATACATCTAGATAATTACTTATCTACACGTTTAATTCTTGAGATACCATGTTTTAAGTCCCCGAGCATTGTTGTGGTACTGTTCTGGTACGTAATATCCAGTGTTCTACTAATTACATATATTTTACGTCTTATCTCTCCCGATCAGAGTTCTTTGCTTATTTCAAAATTATGTGGTTGTTGCTTGTTCTCCTTTGATAACCGAACTGAATTGCATATAAAGAGAAGATCTATCGCTATTCGATCAACTTTCTTGCTCTATCCTTGGAAGCCAAGGAGTTCAGAATTTGATTGACAAAGAACATTTATTTAGCATGCAAGGATTGACATTTTTGTCGAATGCAGTCTTAATACATACTCTTTTCGTTCCAAATCATATAGTCATGTTTGACTTACACGTTTATTTAGGATAGAAGTCATATTTTATGAGTTTTCACTCAACTCAAGAGGGAGAGGGGGAGGAAGAATATGAGTCAAGAGAGAGAGAACGAGTTGCTTGAGTATTAAATATGACGACAGATATAGAATAAAAAAACTATAAAAAAAGGGTAAAGAAAAAAATACGTACAAAGTATTTCTCAATTTAGAAAGTAATCAAATTTTTTTAGATAAAAAGAATAGTAATCGTTCGTTACAGAGATAAAATTGTATGAGATAACTCGTCAACCAAGCAAAACAAAAGTGTGACCAAAACCCGACCCGCTGCCATTTGCCATAGGAGAAGCCGAGAACCGTACAGTAACATTTCCTTTTCTGCTTCCGTTCCATGGCACTTTCTCAATCCGTAACTCTCTGTCTATTCCCAATTACGTATACCGAGTAGCTTTCAGTAGCAGTCGCCATTAACTGTTTCTCTCTACCTTCACTCTCAAGTCTTTCACTTGACTTCCCTCAGCTCTCTCCCTCCCTCACTCTCCTTAAATAGCCCCAGCACTGCACACATACCACACAAACACTTCCCAACTTCAACTCAAACCCACGTACGCGTACGCACACGCACTTCCTCTCCCTTAGCCAAATCCCAAAGCCAGTTTTTCAACTTTCAGAAACACCCACGACTCGATTTTACCTCCAATTGACTCGCACTAAGAGTATAACACGTACTTGTGTGTGTGTGTACACATACATGTGAAATGGATCCTCCCATAATTAGTGAAACCTCGTTCACGGCAGCCAACCCTTCCTCGTACAGCTTGTCCGAGATTTGGCCGTTTCCGATCAGCGGAGGCGGCGGCAAGGCCGGAGTGCTGGGGCTGAGAATGAGCGGATTCGGAGAGGCGGCGGCGAATCGCGACGAGGAGTCCACTTTGACGGAGCAGAGCGGCGGAGGCGGCGGGGCGAAGAGGCGGAGAAACGCCAATTCCGAGGATGAATCTTCCAAGCTGGTTTCCACTAGCAGTGGCAATAATGACTTGGTATTGTTCACTTCTTTTCTCGAAATTAATTAGTGCAATATGTATTTTACCGTTTATTCTGTTAGAACTGTGCATATGTTTAGGAAATTTAGCGACATTTATGTGCTTCTTTATGAACTGAACTTTCACTTGCTCCCACGCCAAATTTATGTATTTGTGTAAAATTGAGTTTCTCTTTTTTATTCTAGTACCTGAATATTAAATTTATTTCTGAATTACATTATTATTCAATTCTCTACGTCTTGATGGGATTAATTTGTTGTGTTTTCTGGGTTTTTTTTATATCATTTTGGTATTCCTCTTTGATGGGATTAAAGGGTACTTTTGACCTAAGATCTGGATTTCTTTTTCTTTGGACTTCTTTATGGTTGGATTTTTATTTTAGATGAGGTGTAGCTTCATCGATTTTAAGCTGTTGATTTGGTAGTGAAATCGTTTATAATTTTACCTGAATGGTAAGCTTGTCCTGTTGATTTCGTAATGAAATCTTTTACAGTTCTACCTGAATGTTAAATTTAACACTGAGTTAATTCATTATTGTCCAGGATAAAAAATCAGTCTTGAATTCTTGAATTGCACTCCAACCACTGAGATTATCTACTTGGGTTTCCCTTTGGTTAGAATTTGTCATTTCTTTTGAGTATGGAAGTATACTGATGTTTCAAAAGAAACTTCTGGCCAACAATCAAGGATTTTTGTTTAACTTTTGTTTTTTTGGTGAGGTTGAGATGTGCTTTCTTTCCTTTCATCCATTCTGGGTGTTGAAACTTGCTCGGAGTTGGGTTGAGCACTTAAAATAGGTCTCTTTGTCTTTTTGAACAGAATGACTCAAGTCGTAGACGAACAAAAGCATCGGACAGTGTTTCAAAAGCTGAGGTGGAAGCGAGTTCGGGGTCAGGTAGTAAGCCTGTTGAACAAAGTGGTAAATCTTCGGAGCCACCTAAAGACTACATCCATGTGAGAGCAAGACGTGGGCAAGCTACTGACAGCCACAGTCTAGCTGAGAGGGTAATTCTTTCCAAACCTTGCAAATAAGATATTTGCAATTTTTTCTTAATTTGGTAACAAGTTTCTGATTGAAACCATCTAATTTTCAGGCTAGAAGAGAAAAAATAAGCGAGAGGATGAAGATTCTGCAAGATTTGGTCCCAGGATGTAATAAGGTATGCACCCTCTTGTCAGGTGTTGTATGCTGGTGGAGTCCTCTATTATTTATTACCTGTCTACTACGCCAATCTGGTGTCTCTCATTGCGTTGCGATTTCTACTTTCGCTATAGCTACGTTATTGTAGACATCTCTAAGAAATGTGTTCACTTCGATCAGGTTATTGGAAAAGCACTTGTCCTTGATGAGATAATCAATTACATCCAGTCACTACAACGTCAGGTTGAGGTAATAAGCCATGTCTATCTCTAATATACGGCATGACCATCATGATCTTAGTTTCTATGCCTTGAATATCATTCCTCTGCTTCCTTCGTGAAATGGTTGTTGTAGTTCTTGTCAATGAAGCTTGAAGCAGTAAATTCAAGAATGGAGCCCACCATGGAAGGATTTCCTACAAAAAATGTAAGTCCTTGGTGCACTGATTGGCTAGATTGTACATGTTTACACCTTGTGTTTTCTTTCGATTTGATGCGTAGATGGAATAAGACCAACTTGACCTTTTCGTTACGCAATTACTAGTACTTCTAAACTTAGTTTGAGAAATATAGACTTCTTGTGCTTTCTGTTTCTTGTATTGGTAATATGCAGTTCAATGCCAGACATATAAACGCTTCTATTCTTTTTGGCTGACAAAAAAGACATAAAGATTGTTGTTCTGTAAGTTTCTAGTACCAAAACTTATCACTGCTCTTGTGATATATGTAACATACAGAGAAACATTATTTCTTGTTTTACGAAGTAATAGATGAAAACGTTGGTTACATCATGTAGTTATGAAGTCCAATTTTTTCTGGTCAATTTTAATCCACGATCTTGGCTGTATGTGCTCTTCGTAGCCCCAGTGCACAAAGCTCCCACCATTGCAAGGTCTGGGGAGGGATGATGTACCCACAATTTTTCTGAGAGACTGTTTCCGTGTTCTGAACTGGTGACCTCTTGTACCCACAATTTTTCTGAGAGACTGTTTCCATGTTCTGAACTGGTGACCTCCAGGTCACAATGGAGCAACCTTAACTGTTGCTCCAAGGCTCATCCCCATTGTTAAGAGAAAAGATTGTTAGAGAGAACTCTCTGTTTTTTGCTCTTCCTTATATGTAACTCCGGGAGAGCTATGCAGCACACCGCAAATTCGTTTATTGTGAAGATTCTCCTCTTCTATATCTTAAGTTTCCTTCTCTGTTGGTAGCTCTATTCTCTGTAAGACTCTGGGGCCTTACATGCTTTGATTTTTTCAGCCTTCAATCTTGTTTTCAGTTCGCCAACTTCTTACCTTTTTATTTTACCTTTAGTAAGCTGCTTTTTCTGAGACATTTAGCCTGTTAAAGTCTTGGTTTAGTGTGGTCCCCTGACTAATAAAGTTAGATTGGAAAAAAGAGAAACACATTTTACTGATGGCCAAGATGTTCTCGGCCCTCCAATCCGGTGGGCCAGGATATATCCGGAGCAAAGCTTTGTGCTTTAGAAGACGCATAGAAACTAGGCCATAGCATGCAGTTTGAGGTCCCTATTGATATTTTTTCCAGCAAACATTTTATCCATGATTGGCGAGCCAAATTTGGTGGGTTTCTGTTCAGGCCTTCAATTTGAAACAGAGGAATGGTAACCTCTAAAGCAAAGATGGAAGAAATGGCTGAGAGTCTTTTGTAAGGGATTCTCAGTGAGAATTTATTTTCATTCTTTTTACACACTATGAGACGGAAACATGCCTTGAAATGATGAAATAATCTTTTAATATTGATGGAAGATAAACGTCCAGGTCTTATTATGAAGGGAAAAAGCCATACTTAATCAGAAGATGTTGTGTGGATATTATCGAATACTCATGACGATTTTCCTCCTGCAAGTTCTAGCTTCATTTAGTGCTCTATCATATTTTGTCTTCTCCATCCCTGGTTTGCAGAAGATCAAGAAGGTTATTCATAAAATGAAGGTGAACTGCACCAGTATCATGAATTTTGAGGTTCTAAAAGTATTTTTCCTAAATATATGCTGAAATATCATTTTGAACTACTGGTGATCAATCAGCCAAAATTTTTGAGCCCCAAAGAAAATATTTATAAGGAAGCACTGAAAGTAACTCCAATGAAATGAAGACCAATGATATCCTGACTAGGCATACCCCGTCATACCTGTCTCAATATTTTAAGAGTCTAACCAGAGCCCTGAAAGTGCTTCCGAAGAGTGAGAAGATTGTTTGACTAAGGCTGGCTCCCACCTCTCATTTCCCAGAAGGGTTTTATTTAAGTTGTTTGTCGTCTACGAGAAGCGACTCTGATTTCTCAGTCTATGAATTGCTTCACGCAAGTGACACACATAGTTGGGGCCACTGTAGGAGGCCCCCATCTATGAATATATTGCTCGCGTTATTCCATGTGCAGCAGGGGAAGAGCCATAGTTCATTCAGCGCCCCAAGTCTGCACTAGTTTGTAGCATAGGTTGGGAGGCTTTGAATAGGAAGTGAGTAAATCAACTTAAGAAGTTCATTATTTCTCGGGAAATCATGCCCTTGAAAAAAATTAGTGATGATACCGAAGCTGATCTACTTGCAAGCTTCCTGGACTACCCGAATGTTCCATTCAAATCAAATAAAGCAGTTGAGGACAGGACCACCATCTCCAGTTCAAATTTGGACCACCTGAGTCTTTGGGGCTTCCTTATCTTCTAATTGAGTCAAAAGGTAAAATTTACATATATTTATTTTATTTTCAGACCCTCTTCATTAGTTCCAAGATGGGCCTTCGCCACTTCCAACGTGTATTTCCATTTCTGACTGAACCCGAAGGTTCATTCTTCGCCCAGGGTGATATAGATTGTACTCTTTGACAGAGCAAGAACGGGTCAGTAGGGCCAGGAATCTAAACTGATGTCATGTTCCAAAATTGGTAAAATGGATGGACCGCACTTCTATCGCATGCATGCTTTTATTGCTTTCTGCTGTATCACTTTTATCCCCTCCACCTCTCCCATCCCGGAAAAGGAGAGAACTACACGCTTACTTTTTCTCACTTTCCGATATACACCTTTGCTACTGTATGTTAATTAGTGGATTTCATAGCGTGAACATTATGGTAGATTGTGCCTTTAAGTTGATTGATGCTCACTGAACAAATTGTACATTGTTAATGCATTTATTGCATTATATTAGAGTGTATAACCTCTTCCTTTTTTCGCCTTCTTTATCAGTTTTTCCCAGAGATTAGTGTTGCTTAGGTTGAAACACGAATACTTTGATTTGTTTGGTTGATACTCCACACAGCTTGAGTAGCTTTTTTTTTTTTAAATTTGGGTTCGGGTGCATAGTCGGACTCTTGGTACAATTATATTGATTTTTTGATAACGGTCGCTCACCTTGGGATGGTCCCAGCGGTCATTCACCTTTGTGCTCCTGAATACACTATTAGTATGCCATCTGTTTATTCCATTTTAGCTATTTCCACGAAATAAACATTCTTATTGTTTTAATAGTACTTATATTGCTGTACCACTATAATTGTAACTACCATTATAATTACCTTTATTGGGATATAATATTCGAACTTTCGATAAAATAAAGTTCAATTTCCTTTAGGACAGCATGATCTTTTGTATTTTGCCAACCGTCCTCAGAACCAAATACTGTTAAAATTCTCCTTGAATACTGATGATGTGTTGCTTCAGCTTGGGGCGCCAACCTTTGATGCGGCTGGGATGATATTTGGTTCACAGGCACAAAGGGAATATGCTCAAGGATCACACCCTGATTGGCTTCATATGCAGGTTGGTAGTAGCTTTGAGAGAGCAGCATGACATAGAAGTACCTTGACAAATCTAGCGAGTAGGGAGATCCAACACTATACTAGTCCAGACATTGATCATGTATTCATGTATATGCCGGATCGATGTGTTGATCATCTGTTTAGACGTTTTGCCTACATATCATACATGTGCCTAATTTGTAGTCATAATGCTTGCTATGCAGATTGATTTGTATTAGTATGTATTATCTAATCAAAATCACTTTTTCACCAAATCAGTCCGCGTTTGATGTTTAAAGGCCCTGCAAGAGAAAAATCCAGCCCTTTTGCATTGCCTATTGCTGGTTGTACCTAGATAACTTTCTAATTAGAGAGAAAGACTTGAATCCTGCTTGGCACATTTTAATTCACTAATTTACTGCTTGAGTTTTGATAGTTGTGTAATATGGTAGGTTCTTTAAGCTTTTACAAACAAGATTTTAATTTGTAAAGCCTGGACTTTATGCCATCAATAACATCTTCTACATGGGAAAGGCCAACTATTCATCCAAGTGGAAGATTTTGCAAGAAAAGAGAAGCAAGGTGATGAATAATAGCATGACAATAACATTGAAACTTGCTCAAGGGCTTGTACTCCAGCGGGGTGAGTGACATAAAGATGCATCTTGTGAAGCACCAACTTTGATGCATTCACAGGATCTTATTGAAGCAAATATGTTTGGATATCTGAGAACTTGTAACAAGTAAATCATGTATACTTTGATGCTGAAGCGACTTAGCCAGAAGCTCGTACCAAGAACAGCTCTACAGCTTTGGCCTGCACCGATATCACGAACTTAGTTGCCTATGCAGCTGCTCACTGGTAGAGATAACTCGAGTCGACCTTGAGCTCAAGATGGATGGATGTTGGTGTGAGAGATACCTTGTCGGAGGCCACAGATTGGTTGCCATTTTATCCTGTGTACTTATTTCCATTTTCCTTTGCTAGCCAGTCCGCAAGTGTAGCCTTTCTTGCTAGAAGCCTATTATCCTAACCTTGTGTGCATATTCTTCGAGTCCTTGGCGAATTAATTTCAATCCAGGTACGAAAGAAGGGAAGTTTTTTTTCTCAATAATCAAGCTAAAAGAATTATATTGATGTCTAGCCTAAACTTTCAAATGAGGGTTCTACCATTCAAATGCTTCATGACATAAATAAAAAAGAAAAAAACTTGATCAGAATTCGTAACACGATGTTGAGAACAGTGCTCCAAGAGAGTGAGAAACGGGTCGTTCCACAAGCATGCGTATTGCGGGCTAGCATCAACCTTGGTTCGGTCTCTATGTGTACACACTAGGGGCATGGTATCTTGCTTGCGTTTCGAGCCTTTGGCTTCAAGCATATGTCTCACCACATGTTTTAAAAAAGACGTCACTATGCCGGGATATCTTGTCCGTCTCTGTCCGGAAAGAGGAAGACTCAATGATTATTCGTTTTGTTCTAAGATATTTATTTGAAATTCCACTCGATCAGCTGTGAAATGCTGCTCAAACAGCCTGTCTGGAAAGAGCAGCTGTGAAATGCCCCTCGAACCCAGAGATAGAACCGTACAGGCGCCTTTTGACGCATACGGTTGGACCTTTTCCTCTGGGGGTAGGAAAATCATGATCGGGATACAAAATGGGTGCAGCAAATTTTTTCCCTTTGGGTTACCTGGGATGCCTGTGCCCATAAGAAATCTCGGAGCCACCCATTAATAGTAACGGAACTATGTGCAAAGTGTCCTCCCATGATATCTTTAACCCTAGCCTGCATTTTGTCCTTGTACGTGGTCCACCTTGACTTGCTTGTAGTAGTCACGAACAGAATTATGTTCCATTGAGAAGAAATAAAAACGATAAAAAAGAAAATAATAATAATAATAAAAAATACACAATGGTAGAGCTTAAACATTCACAGATCCTGTGAAAAGGTCTCTCCAATAGTCACACGAAGGCCCTTCGATTGTCTGGCCTGTTCAGTGTGCCTTTTGGTCCTTGCAACTTATGTTAGTTTGAGCCGCTAGGACTTCTCTCCCCCCAACTGATATCACTTTGAGCCATCAAGGCTTCTCTATCGTCGTACGATCACATTTCCTTTTGGTTTTGTAAAATCTTGCTCTGTTCATCAATTCCTTGGACACGGAGTGCACATTAAAACATATTTGACCATTGGGGGCCTTTGCATATCCATGAAATATACTTCATAATGTCGTTCAAATGTCTCCTCCTCGTCTAACGGTCTTAGACGATCGAGAGTATGCAATCCTTACCCCCTCCATACACCCCTTTGCTTCTTAGATAGTCTTGATACTTCAAACTTGGGCACTCGGCAACAAGGTTCTTATGAAACTTGGTATTTTTTGACAAGACGCGAGATGTTAACTGAAAGTCCTTTCGTGCTTCTTAGATGGTCGATTCTCTTTTCGCTCGGGAAAATCGCATTTCAACTTCCCTATAGGGTTTATCAGGTAATGTGATCAAGTCGCCCTGCAGTGCAACAAAATTCTTTGCAAACCTGAGAAGAAAGAAACACTTCCACATGTGGGAAAAACAAAAGAGGAAAATAAAGGCAACGGTTGGACTGGTACGAGGTATTTAATTTGCCATGGGGCAGAAACCACAAGCAAAAAAAACTGAAGATTAAAAATGGTTCTATAACTGGCAAAGGTTGCAAAAATACACAATGATGGCTCTGGTGAACAACAGAGTTTTACCGCCCCTCGCAGGTCCTGTGCAGAACCAAAGAACGCTTCAGCACTACAACATTGAAGGAAGCCTCGGGTAATAGATCATGTGAAATTCGTAGATACAGCAAGTCAAGGCAAAGATAGCGATCAAATGAAGAGAATTTCTCATGATCCCACTCGAAGACAGCTGGGACAAAGGGAGCTACGTCAGAGGGGATACAAGTCTCTCTCAGTGCAAACTCTCAAAAGCAGCCGGGCTTATGGGAATAACACCAGAAGGGGATACAAGAGCATCTATTGCAACATCATTTGGAGTGAGTGGTATCACATCTTCATCCATAATTTGTGGTGAATATGACAGTGCAACTGCAAATCAGAGTTAAAATGTTTTAATCAGAAGGCAGATCAAATCATCTATCTGACTAATCAAGGCCTAGAGCATGGAATTGCCATGAGAAAAGCAACCAGATGATGCATACTTAGTAAAGGTTCCTTCCACTTTCGCTCCTTGGCAAGCTCTTGGTACTTCATCAGCAATGTATCATAATATCTTTTCAATGAAGTCACGAATAACACGTCAAATGCAAAACTAAAGTAAGACTATTGGGAACGTTAGAAAGAAGCTGAAGGAGACCGATTAGACGTGCAAGCACTCACACAAACACGCGCAAGATAGAGAGAGAGATAGATAGAGAGATAGCTTTCAAACATAATGGAAAGACAGAATCATTTAAAAAACAGAATGGAAGACGAATGCAACCAGGTAGACTTGGGACCAAAGACGTAGCCGAACCAGATCTAAGATACCTACCATCTCTCCTAAAAGCGTGAGCTATTGGAGAATGTATTTCATGCACAGCTCCCAAATTTAAGAATATCGTTATTTCATTTTGGCAGCATAGCTAAAGATTACCTTTGTAAAATAGAAAGCATAAGGGTGTCTATCAGTTGATAATGCCAATTCATATTTCTAAGCAACCATTTTTTTATCTGGTTCTACTACTGGAACAGAACTCAAAACATATTATTTTTCCAAGCTAAAATTAAGAACGACAAGATGCATTAACGTACCCTCCACCACGGCCCAAGCGCCTCCCAGTTTTGTCAAATGCTAGTCCTGCAAACAAAAGCACATCAATACTATCTCCCTGACTTTGATTTCAGATATGGGTCATTTTGCGATAAATAATTTGGGAAAACAAGAAAAATACGTACCAGGTAATAGGAACAAGTCGACTGGATCATTTGCCAGCATAACTGGAAAAAGTGAATTAATTAGATTCGTAGAAGTCTAACACTTGAACAGCCTAGACAAATGCTCAGGTTGCAGATGAGTATCAAGAGAAAAAAAAAAGGGAAAAGAAATATAGACCTTATACTCATCTTTCGGCTGACCACTAACGCTTACCAAGGGTGCAGATGTGATGGCCAAGAAGAACATGAGGAGATATATGGGTAATATGTTTAATTTTATTCTTTCCTAGATCAATACGCAGATACGAAATATATAGGACAACTGAAATTATAACACAATAATACAGAACCTCAATGATGTTGGATAAAATGGCATTGAAGCAGCAAGGCTGAATCTGAATATTAGGGAAAGGAATGGATTCCACTCACGTGAGTTTCAGGAAATGGCGAGGCTTAGGCCCTGGCTAAAGATGATGTAAACATGCCACACAATTCCCTTGTTCATTGAAAGGAAGTAATGATTAAATTTACATGTATGGATAGTTAATTTCTTCACCAGCCTCTCCATCTTCTTCTATCTAATGTGACTGACACTGGACAAAGAACTTTCGAAGTGAAGTTCCTACTGTTCTAAAGTCAGGCCCACTTATCATATTCTACTCTATAGATGGAAAGCATCAGATAAAAGAAGGCAACCTGCAATACTTCATTTGAAATATGTGACCTTTTCGTTTAAGCATTGGAGCATCTGGCTAGACTCACAAGCTTCCAGATGCTGAATTTTCAGTGCTGAGATGATGGGGTCCCACATTTCCAAACGACATACAATGGTAGGTTCCTTTACTTTTATGATGCTCTTCTCATCCTTACCATTGGATGATTTTTGAGTCAGGCCCATTTGACAAAAAGTACGGGAACTTCACTCTTGTCCAAATTCCTTGATGCCAAAATGACTACTGATTCTCAACCAACTCTCTTCGTCAAGCATCCACAAAATGAGGTCCTATACTATTTCAAAGTCGTAGTCAACACAATTGTATACACTCCTATAAAAATAACAGAAAAAGAAACTCAAAGAAGGCTCTGTTCGATCTATTTCTTTATCTTTATCTCATCCTTTGTTTTTTCCCTTCCATTCTGAGGCCCCTGAATTGCCAAGAATAAGAGGGAGAGCTAACAGAAAAGGTCAGAGAGAACAAAACCGAAGAGGGGTCAATATCTCTTTTAAGTTTTCCATCAGAGTGGGGAAATGTGGAAGTTAGTTGGCTAAAAATGTGAGAGCTAGCTGCAGATATTGCGTGCCTGAGGTGCACATGCTGTTTAATGATTTTAAAAATACATGATGTACCACTTAGAAACGGGTTTATGAGTTGAGAAATGATCCTGAAAAATGCAAATATTAGATGGTAATTGAGGATTCTGAGCACACCTCCATGGCAATTACCAAAAATTTGTAACTCTTCAGTGGAGCCAATTTTGCAGAGGAGGTATGAAAAGTATGTTTTACTAATATGCCTACTATTCTTAATTTTGATAATTCTTCTTTTCCACTTTTATAATAGATGATCTTATAATAGAAAGAAAGAAGCCAGAGATGTGGTTTTATGTAAGAGAAACAAAACTTACCATCTTCACGTTCATTTCCAGCAGCATCTACAGGAGCTGGTTCCAATATGTCCATTGAGTTGGCAATTAAGTCGTTAATGTTAGAGATGTGGAGCATTCGCATGTGGCTATTCTTGTCTTCCACTCGCGGAACATAAAGCTTTTTTCCATCTGTGAACGACCATCTTCAGTCAAACATGAATGTTATAATACATGTTAGGTACTTAAATGGAGAAGAAAATCTAATGAGTATACTGATGAAGAAATGGTCAAGTTCCAAAGAAGAAGGTAATTACAAATTGTCAACCATTTGCAGGGAATCTTCATAAGTAAATATTATTGTTTCCTAAGTAAGTAAAGTGAACACAAGTAAACTAACATCGATTCAGTAAACAACGGTTGGAAACTACAGAAGTTATTTATAAAAGCTAAGGCCACAAGACAAAGATGGGAGATTTCAACAGAGATTCACGTAGCCCTACTCAAGCATACAGCCCGGTTACAAATACTAGTCATCCATTTCAATCTGGTGGGTCTAGTTTGAATTATCTTCTCAATCTTTCCTCTTGCACACAAACTATAAGAAGCAGCAGCTTATCACAGCCACCTCACTTTAGCTATAAAGGATTGTCAGTGTACTTCTGGGTAGCCTGATCAACTCATTATGACAACTAAAGGATTTACAAACCTCCAGACTTCGAAGAAGAGTACATCCCACATATCAGCAAGATAAATGCATACAACGTGATCGCTTAATATAAAAGAAATATATCTCCTCTCTCAAACTAATCTCTTTAAAAGTCGATTTCTCCTAACATGCTAGCCATAATTTGCAGCTATGGACCAGATTATCTTACCCCCAAAGCAACAGCGGCACTATGACTGCTAAATTGAGACTAACGAGCATTTCCCTAAACTATACAATATCTGCAGGGGGTAATTTCTTTTAATGATAAAAAAAGAGGTACTAAATCCAAAAGGAGTTTCCAGAACTATTCAAATATCAAGAGGAGGGGATCTCATACACAACAAAAATGGGCTATTAAATCAAAGAGATCCCAGAAAATTTCAATATTTACTGGGGGTATTCAATACCAATGGACGGCTAATGGTTAAGCATGGCAGACATGTTGGGCTCATTCTCTAACAGCATTAGGCGTATAGAGAAAACGGTATCTTAACTCAGTAAGAAAGCTTCAAAAGTGCAGCTTCATAACCTGTTTTATGATGGTTCAGCTAGATTCGTTTCTCTTTAACTGCCTCTCCACATGCAATCTCAGACTCACACATGAGGGGGAGTGTTAGTAATGTTATACATGCGTGGATTCTCATGACATTTTAAGCTTTTGAACAGATGTTCACTTAAAGCACGGGAACTAAGCAAGCCGGTTCTACTAAATATGAGATGTCATAGACGCGACATTTGCAAGAACAGCGCTGGCAGCATTATATGTGATTGCACAGTCGTGGTAAAGCTACATGGAGCATGGTATACATATAGAAATATTTAATGCAACTAATTAACTGCCTACGTATTGATTAAACTATAACCCTGTTACGGTAATTCCATATCTACGAAATACAAAATTAATAATCACCCTCATCAAAAGCATCACATGAGACGACAAAGGATACATACTGAACAGCAGAAAACAGACCTTTGCCAGGATTTTGGAGGATATCTGACAACACTTTCGAGGTATCGACTTCTCGCAAAGTACTACAACTTATATAAGCGCATAACCTCTTGCAAGATTTGAACCATGGAGCTTCCAAAATGATACTCTGTATTGCATGGTCTGTGGATACAATTAATTACTACAGAATGTAGATAAAGGACGAGAAATTTGTTTTAGAAGGAGTGCAAAACTTTTCATAACTCTACACGGCATTCGACTGACAATTCACATTGCCTTAGTCATAGCTACTCCAAAACTCACCATACATTACCCAAATGAATTAAAGTAAAGATAAAGAACAAATCAACAAGTAAGCTCATATCTAAAGCTTCATAATTCTATGAATTAACACACGAATACCATCAAATACTCCATCTGTTTTTTTGAGACTTTTTATGAATTTATAGAATAGATCCGCTCATTATTTTTAACCAAGACTAGGATTGTTTTTACCTTAGTTACCTCTTAATTCCTTCGTTTTGCAGCATCACACGGGCACACACACATGTGAGTGAATACTCAGATGGGAAAATACCTTCAAGAGATCGGAGGGCGGGGTCCATCGACTTGAGATCCTTGCGGACCCTGGACCGGAGGGCCCGTTTGAGCTTGAACGTGGCGTCCAGGTCGGTGAACCCAGAGCCGGGGGCTTGGGTGGTCATGGTGGAGCGGGGCGCGTAGGAACGCGGCGGCGGGCGCAGCGTAATGGGGCGGGGGAAGAATGACGCGGGGGTTGGGGCTGTTGCTATTGTGCGCGGGTGGCTCATCAGCACTGCGACCAGTTGCCGGGCCTTCCGCTTAAACCCCATGTGTCACGCCGTGAATCCTCATTTTACTATGTTATCTATAGGCTCGCTAGGGCTATAAATGAACAGAGTTGTTCACGAACAGCTCGTAATTCGTTCCCTAAAACTCGTTCATGTTCGTTTGTATATTAAACGAACAGAACATGAACAATTTTTTAGAACTCGTTTATTAAACGAACAGAACATTAACATTTAAAAATGTTCACGATTGTGTTCATGAACATATAGTGTTCGTATAACAAATTAATACTATTATAAGTAAGACATACATAATTATAAATATATCTATGTAAAATAAACTTAGAAAACTTGATAACCTAAAATTAATAAAATTAGCTAAAAGATCTAAGCCCACTTATAAACCAAAATATAAGTCAAGCCCAAACTATACCAAGCCCAAGTCCAAAAAAAAAAAAACCCCAAACCTTAATACCCTTATTCTCCCAAACCTACCTTATTTTAGTTTTGGCCACACCTGGGTGGCGGCTGTCTTCTGCTTTTCATTTTCAGAATGTCTCTTCTCTCTCGCGTCAAACACTCCCTCTCTCTTCTCTCTCTTTCTTTCTCTCACACACACGCTAACACACAACAGTCACGGCGCCTCCCTCGCTCAACGGCGCAACCAGCAAGGCATCGCCTCCTTCAACAACGATCGTGCCCAGAGTCTACTCACGCACAAACCATCACAACATGGCAAGCACGTCCCAACGTGGTTCGGTTCTTCGTAAAGATCCAGAGGCTCGTCAAAAACTGTTGAATCGCTGGTGCAAGACCAACCTTTCTGTCATTTTTCATGTTAATTGTTTTGTTTTTTTCCAACTTTGACAGGTTTGAATATTAGAAGTTTCAGATCTGGGTTTTTTTGGTTTTGTTGAACGAAAAAAAGAACGAGCTTACAATGATCGAGTTCGGTTTGTATAGGTTAAACGAACGAACCGAGCCGAGCCCGAACTTTTGGGTGGTTTCACGAACCGAGTTCGAATGAACATTTCCGTCATTTATACGAACTCGAGCCGAGTTCGAACGTGACCTGAGCTAACGAACACGAACACAGCCGTGTTCGGCTCGAACTCGATTCATATACAGCCCTAAGGATCGCACGACATCTTCTTGTATGAAAAAAAAAAGTGTGTATGTGTGTGTACACGATAGTGTATTTCACATAGTCTACCTAGAGACCTAGAGGCTGTTTGTGATTGACTCTTAAAAATATATTTTAATTAAATTAGAATCGATTTTTAATTTATTTTAAGCATAATAGATTAAAAGTTGTTGAAGGTATTTGGATAAAAAGGGATTAAAGTAAGTTTAGGGTAGTAAAATTATTATATAGTGAGTTCAAACTGAAATTGAGTATTTAATGTCTTTTTAAAAGTAAGAATATTTTGGTAAATCTTTTGGTCAAACCTGATTCTCCAAAATTGATTAAATCTTAATCCAAGAAAATGAGGATTATGGATTTAATCAGTTTTGAGTACATTGGAGCAGATTTGATCAGTTTACTTTTTTTTGTCTAACATTTCAAAACTGATTTAATCTGGATTTAATCAGGTTTGACCAATCTATAATCAATTCCAAACACTCTCTTAATTTTGCAGGGATAAACATTTTTTTATCTAGTAACTAATATATTGCCATCGGTGCAAATCACAATAAATTTAATTTGATAGTTCATTTATTGCATATAGATGGACCAACCAGAAATAACATAATGTATCGGACGAAGATTTGATCAAAATGCTTAAAAGGTTAGGCGCGCGCGCCCGCGGGGGTTGGGGTGGGGGGTGGGGAGGGGGAAGGAGTTTGATAAACTTCACCATCCGCTATATTATATGATGAACGACGAGAAATTTTAAATGAAACTTAGATTTGGCTCATCTATCCATGATGAATGGACGACTAGATCGCAGTGTTACCTTAAGTTGTCACCGGTAACAATATTTTTGCTCCATTTTATCTATTAATATGCAATTTTGTTTCGTTTCGTTGCGTGTCATTAAGAAGTCGGTCGATATATATATATATATATATATATATATATATATATATATATATATATATATATATATAGGATCGTGATCCATTACTAGCGCTAGCGGTCTGAGTTGGCTTCCAGGTAGGCAACGTGGGAGACAGCAAGGACGGCGCAAGGGCCGAGGACAAGGCTCCCCAGACAGGTCGTGAGGGGTGGCAGTGCTGCGCAGGCAAGGTGACGATGAACAGGACCGACAGTCTGCAGTCCGTAATGAGGGTATGGCGTCCAGGGTCCGTAGACGGGAGTTCAAGTATATTTCTCTCACTAGAATTCCAGAGAGAATGTTTCCTTTAGAGAGAGAAAGTGAAAAGTCCAAATGAGAATCCGATCCTTGAAAAAGCTCCAAAGTCCACTATTTATAGGCAAAAATGTGCATGTGTCATAAGTTGACATGTGTCGCCCCCTGGGAACGACACGTCACCAGGGGGCCAACGCACTGACCCTTCGTTGGACTGCCGGTTCCTAAGTTCGTGCTGCCCTGCCCTTGCAACATCTCTCTGCCTGTCTGAGGAGACTGATCATGCCGCGGTAGCATGGTCAGAGTAGCCCGTTGCCCCAGCCTCCAGTCCAAGCCCTTACTGAATCCCACAGGTCTGGCAGCGGCGGGGAAGACCCGACGCCCAGCTGCCAGGTGGACTAGGCAAGATGCCCTTCCGAAGACCTGCTCCCGTCTCCGAGTGACCCGGGGGTCATAGTCCTTAGGGGTGCCGACGCGAGCCCCCAGTGCCAGAGCACGTAGGCCAGTCACGCAGGCACCCTGGCGGAGATAGTGTCCTGGAGGAGTAGCCTATCCCGTAAGCATATAACATGATTGCAGCGCATGGGGCGCGGTTGAGTGCGGGCGACGAGGGTCGCAGAGTGATCTCCGAGCGACGAGGGTCGTTGCGTGGATGGCGCGCGACCGTGAGCGACGGTTGTCATGGCGACAGAGCGGCCACAAGTGACGGTCATCGAGACTACGGGCGACGGTCATCGCGACGAAGGGGCACGGCCGAGAGCGACGGTTGTCGCGACTATGGCGGAGTGCGGCCGCGAGCGACGGTCGTCGTGACAATGGGGTGGGGTCAAAGGTGACGGCGTCGGTGTTCAAGGCAGGTGGCCGACCCCCATGGGGTGGCCGACCCCCAAGGGAGGCCGACGCTTGGGGGAGGCCGAGCCTAGAGGGAGGCCGACCCCCATAGGGTGGCCGACCCCTTGGGGGAGGCCGACCCTAGAGGAAGGCCGACCCCTCGGGGTGGCCGACCCCCCAGGGTGGCCGACCCCCCTTGGGGGAGGCCGACCCTAGAGGGAGGCCGACCCCCCGAGGGTGGCCGACCCCTGGGGTGGCCGACCCCAAGGGAGGCCGACCCTTGGGGGAGGCCGACCCCTTGGGGTGGAAGGCACGCCGAAGTCGCTTCACGAATGGTTCACGTGACTTGAGCATGCGTTGCTTTGACCGGCCCTCGAGCGTTGAAAAGTTGACCGCTGACTGGGTGATGTGTCGTGCAAAGTGGGTCCCTTGGCGGGTCTTGGGGTGCTGACTGGGTGATGTGTCGTGCAAAGTGGGTCCCTTGGCGGGTCTTGGGGTGCGACCAGAATAGGGTATGAACATAAGCCCCCTGCGTGCGGCGGGCGCGGAGGGGCAACCCGAGCGGGCGTCGCATGCATAAACGATGTGGTTACAGCCCCTGTTGCTGCGGGGGCCAAGGTTCCTGGTAATGGAGCCGGCGATGACGCTAAGCCCGTGTAGCAGTTTGATTGAGCCGGCGATGGCTTCAAGGTTGTGAGCCCATCCCGTAGTTTGATTGTGCCGGCGATGGCTTCAAGGTTGTGAGCCCATCCCGTAGTTGATTGTGCCGGCGATGGCTTCAAGGTTGTGAGCCCATCCCGTAGTTGATTGTGCCGGCGATGGCTTCAAGGTTGTGAGCCCATCCCGTAGTTGATTGTGCCGGCGATGGCTTCAAGGTTGTGAGCCCATCCCGTAGTTGATTGTGCCGGCGATGGCTTCCAGGTTGTGAGCCCATCCCGTAGTTGATTGTGCCGGCGATGGCTTCCAGGTTGTGAGCCCATCCCGTAGTTGATTGTGCCGGCGATGG
>JAVXUP010003961.1:0-46790 GCA_033070095.1 Escallonia herrerae | reverse complement strand
ATATCATATATCATATATATATATATATATCATATATATAATATATATATATATGGGAGCTGATCCATTGATAGCGCTAGCAAAATGGGGTATTTTGCAAGCGCGATCTGACCGTCCATCCTGAAAGATGGACGGCCCAGATCGCACCCTTTTCGAATACTGTCAGTCGTCCGCAACACTATGTCGCGGACAGACTTTTTACCTTTTTGCCCCTCCGCCTGTCCGCTACACTGTATCAGCAAAAAGGCATCCGCTATACAGTGTAGCGGACGTCCCCTAGGCTGACACCTGTCAGGTCCTGTCCCCTAGATCTTTTTTTTTACGTTTTTTTAAAGTACATCCGCTACGTTATGTAGCGGACAATTTTTTCACAAATATACCCTTCAGCTCTCGTCCGCTACATAATGTAGCGGACGTACTTTAGAGAGAGAGAGAGTCAGAGAGTTAATTAGAGAAAGGAGAGAGAGAAAAAAATGATGAGAGAGAGGAGAAAGAAAGGAAAAATGTCATAACATTAAATGAGGAGAAGGAGAGAAAAAGAGGAAAAAGCCAGAAGATTAGTCCGCTACATAATGTAACGGACAGAAGCTAGAGGGTATTTTTGTCAAAAAAATAGTCCGCTACATAATGTAGCGGACGTATTTTGAAAAAAAAACAAAAACGTAAAACTTGAAGGGAGCCCATCCCTGTCTACGGTGGAGATAACAATTTCTCCACCATAAATCTAGCCGTCCACTTGTACTCGTGGACGGCACAGATATGTGTTTTTTTTTCTTGAAGTGGCAACCGTTACTCTTTCTTTTCTTGCCGTTGCAAAATTTTACTAAAGACCCCAACCGCTACTAAGTGTAGCGGTTGGTCATCATATTTTTTTTTGACCAACCGCTACACTTTGTTGCGGTTGGTCATCATTACCACAAAACACTCCATGAAAAAAATAGCCCAACCGCAACACTTTTATGCGGTTGGGCATCTCCTGTGCACAAAGAGAAAAAGAGAGAAACAGAGAAAAGGTAGCTAGAAAGAAAGAAAGAGGGAAACGGTGGGCCACGCACGGAGACAAAGAGAAAGAGAGAAAAGCAGAAAGAGAGAGAGAGAAAACAAAGAGAGAAAAGGTGGCCAGAAAGAAAGAGAGAAAAGGTGGGCCAGCACACAAAGAGAGAAAAGGTGGGCCATGCACACAAAGAGAGAAAAGGTGGGCCATCTAGAAAGAGGAAAAAAGGAAAAATGACCAACCTCAACACTTTGTTGCGGTAAGAGGCTGGGATTTAAATAAAATGCTGTCCGGGAAACAATGTAGCGGACGGGCAGAGGGGCAAAAAGGTAAAAAAGTCTGTCCGCGACATAGTGTTGCGGAGGACTGATAGTATTCGAAAAGAGTGCGATCTGGGCCGTCCATCTTTCAAGATGGACGGTCAGATCGCGCTTGCAAAATACCCCATTTTGCTAGCGCTATCAATGGATCAGCTCCCTATATATATATATATATCATATATATATATATATATATATATATATATAATATATACCCGTATCCTAAAATTTTCAAAAATGCCGTATCCCCACCGCACCCGTATCCTAAAATTTTCAAAAATGCCGTATCCGCGTATCCGCACCTGTGTCGTACCCGCACCCGTACCCGTGCTTCTTAGATTGTAGCCTCCAATTGTGTTTTGATCGATGCAGGCATATATCGTGAAAAAAACAACCTCCACGCTATTAACAGAGGATTACCAAAACAAGGAAAGAGGTGATATATTGAGTAAAGTGGGAGATAGAAAATCAGATTTCTCTCTTATCACTAGAACCTAAATATCAGAACTTTTAGTAGCAAAAAAATCAGATAGCTCTCCTTCTAGAGTCACACATTCAAGCCCATAATATGGTGAAGAATACTTTCCCTACGTCCAACTAACCAACATAAACAGGAAAAAGACAAGTAATCAATGGATTAAGAATGGACAAAATAACAGATTCAGGTCATCAGACTGTCATTACGCCTCAACGTCATTCTAGCAAACCACAGCTGGTCTTACGTCGTTAGAGAATCTGATATAATTGTTACAAGAAGCTGATTATCTTGCTTACATCTGTTCATCAATTTCAAGTTACTGCTACATGATATTCCATTTATATCACTCAATCATTGTATTTCAGATGCATAGATCTCATGCTTGAGAGTATGTAAATGTTTTGTGCTTTAATGAAATAAGGGACATTTGACCAAAAAATATATGCACAAGCAGAATCAAAAATGAAAATTGTAGCCCTTTCGGTGTTTATATATTGACATATACTGGAATGTTCTTAACAGAAAGAACACATAGTTCCATCCCAAGAGTCCCAGCATAGTAAGTGAAATGAGATAGGCCAAAATTATGAACATGTCTTGTTATTGTACCTGCCACATGCTCAGAATCTTCTTGATGGTTGTTTGATGGTTCACTGTTTGTTGGCGAGGTGCCACCTGCATTAGTGGCTGCCTAACTTTGTGGTGGCTCAGGCATGGTGCTATTGACCTCTTGATGCTCATCTTGATGCTCCTCAATAGGGCTTGGCATAGCTCCTGCAATCCTTTGTGCCTCACGTCTACCAATTGCCATTATGCCTATGTTGTATTACAATCAGAGGTATATTTCACCGGTTAACAGGTAACAAAATAGAATATACAGAGAAAGACCACTTTGTTTCAGTTTAAAGCAAATCTTTGAACTTCAAATCGCAAACATGATATAAGAAAGTAGCATAAAAACTAAAGAAAATAAAGCAAATCATTGAGCTTCACATGAGATGATGCAGTAGCTACTTTGCATCCTACTAGTATAAAAGCAGTTGCAAACGGTTTTGGGTCAAGTAAAAGAGCGAGTTACTAGAAGCAGAGTGCAAGCTGTCACTAAAGCATGTAAATGGGCTAAATGATGCCAAAAGAGAAAACCATAAAGCGTGTTACAGGGTGAAGACCAGTTATACAACTGTGCATGTACTTCAAAATTGTAACGGTATTCAAAGTTTGCTAAATTGGCAAAGGGTTCACTTTATGAATGTTGGTTGGGTACTACTCTTTGCAAGTACTTAAAACAGGAAAAGGTATTGAAATACAAAATCAGCAGAGTAAGTAGATTAAATCATGAATATGTGAATAGCAATTAGGCACGACAATTTGACCAAAAAGAGCAGAAAAGGTGAGAAATGGAAACCAGTCTTTGGTTTCTAGAACTACAAACATACCAAATTCAAAGAGACGAGAGGAGCATAAAACACACACCCCCTTGACTATGTGTTTCAATCCCCAGCCCAAAGTTTGTTTATGCAAAAACTGGTCAACATGGGCGGCGTTCTTGCATCTGTACCCCCCACCCCATTGCTTTTTACTTCCAAGTTCTTACTCTCCTAAACTTTCCACTAAAGCAACAATACTAAATAAAACCAAATACATCATCAGTACTAATCAAACCCATTAAACAAGACAGATTGTGACAATAAGTTAATCTGCTACATGTAATTAAGAAAGTTGGGCGTACGTGCATTTGTTCCTAGTTTGGTTCAGTCCATCAGCAGGCGCTCTAGAAATTCAACCATACATTCAAAACACCCACATACATCAACCGTCCCTGTACATCTTCACACATTATTTGTTGAGCTTTGGTCCATGTTCACTAGGAAATCACAGGAACCAATCTCAATAATCAATTTTTATACAGAGGAAGAAGAAGAAGAGCTTCGTATGATCATGTCACAGGACGAAACTGATCATCCACGGTTCGTCGCATTTCTCGTCTTCTTGACCTTGGTTTCACGTACTAAACGCAAACTTCTTTTTGGGTTATGATCAGAATAATCTCTATTACTAATTGGCACTTTGATGAACCTTTTTAAGGGACTTCGAAAATGGTATTGTGTCACAAAGTTTACCAAACTGAAAATCCCTTAGCAAAACACCACATTTATGTTTTCATTTTGGGTCCTTTTTCTTCTGTATAACATACCAGATCATACTAATAAGCTGATTCCCAAGGTAAAACAGAGAGAACAAAAAGAAAGATCATTTTTTCCCCAGTTAACGAGTGGTTACCATGCTAAAAGTGCAGTCCCTTGTCTCCTTAAAAAAAGCCGCAAAGCAGAGGCAGCACAAGTGAAGGAGACGAAGGGCGAGGTAGACCATTGCGGAAGCCCATCAAAGCATGATTTTGGGCAGTGGTGAGGAGAGGAAGAAGTATGTTCATACCACGTCAGGCTTCCACAATTATACTGGCAATAGTAATCACAGAAGAACAAGAAAGAAGCATTCTCATTGCGGGAGGAGGTCTATTTCCACACCCCTAATGTGCTTTTCCACGCCCTCATTTGCCTATAAAAAGTGCATTAGCGACAAACTTTCAAGTTTTTAGCAACCAATGAGGTGCGAACATGCATATGTTGGTGCTAAATATACATTTCCATCAAATAACTGGAAAATTACTATTGATATAGGGGTAGGTTACAAAAGACGTACAGAAAGAAAAAGAAACGCTCTTGTAGTAGTTCATTCATGCCAAACTGGTTCACTGATGCGCTATTGCGAAAACCATTAAAGATGTTCATTTGTTGTTTCGGGCAGGATGACATTTGTATCTGCATTTCTTTGGTTACCGAGACTGTGTGCATTGGTAGAGAACTAGCGTAGTTAGAGAAGAAATAGTATGCTTCACAACAGCTGCAGCCTGCCTTAATCACTGTGGTCATGTAGTTCCCTGTGTTTCTCGTCTCTCATAGACAATGTGTTGGGAATATAGAATTCCATGCCAACTAGTTGCATAGCTGATTCGGTCTGAGTAAATCAGTCATTCAGCATTGGCATATGGCGCTATTAGAGGCGAAGTGGCTCAGTCACATGGTGAAAAGAACCAATTTTCTAACAATAGCAAGGACAGCTCAGTGTAGCTACCTTAATTCCAGAAAAAGCAGCAAGACCACTAAGAGATTATAAAAGGAAAGATACCTTTACCAAGCAACTCCCAGTGGGGTAGCTCACACCTTGCCAATAACATAAGCAAAGAAACCATGTTATTCTTGCTGTCCCAACCTAAACTCGACTCCTGGGAACCCCACAGAGACCGGACAGTACGATCCTACTCGCTAACGGACAATTTCATTGCCACTAAATATATATAGTAATAGCACCAACATTTGGGATCAAAAGAAAGACTCCAAAGCCGGCACATTATTAGCATCCACAATGTCAACAGTAATTCGGCATTTGCAACAAATTTTTCTTCTTGTGAGTTGCATCAACCTCTCTTTTGTTGTGAGTTGCATCAAGAAGCTATTCAGCCCATGGCATTGGCATAACACTGCCTTAATCGCCATAAACGATGCTGATTTCAGTATGCATTTCCACTACCTATGACTTCTAACAGAAAGAGAACATCAGCTCCAAAAGAAAGGTAATTTCATCTTTGGGTTCAGCCAAGGTAGGGGAACAGGGACTGCTATTAACTGCTTTGGAAATTCCTTAAGTTCACCCCATTACTAATCAACCGAACTATTAAATGCTGCAATACGTTAACTAAATCATGACGTAAATGTGTCGACCGATGCATTTTGTAATTTAAACTACTAAATTGATGGGTGTTCAATATTCTACAAACTGAAAATACCAAGAGCAGAGAACCCTCAACTAACATCTCTTGATCTAGACTTAACAACCAACGAGAATTAAAAAATAATTGACATCCTAACCTCTTCGCACATTTATTCCATAATTTGTGACAACATTAGCATGCCTAAATATATGATTTCCTTTCTTTTAATTTTGGCAAAGATTCGATGCATAAGAATTCAAAGAAGGCCCTGCACCACTGAAGCATCAAAACACTCACATCCTACAACAACGTGTCTATCAAAAACAAATGATTTCGTTCTTTCCACTATCGTCCAGATTGTTGACATGAAATTTCCCGAAATTGAATGCCACAACGTCGGAGGTCATATATTACACACAAGACCAGCAACATGACGCACGAATTAAGGAACGCAAAAGATCACATCAAGTACGGTTACTTACACAATACATGCTGGCAAGATATTAAATGCAATGAACGCAAGACATCAAAATTGCTATAACGAAAATGAAGAGACGGTGGTGAACTTAACATACCCTGCTGAAATCGGATCTGAATTGCACGTCACCGTCAAAGCATCTACAACGAATTGAGACCTGAAAATATCACTTGCGAGAGAGATAGAGAGAGAGAGCATCAAGATCGCGCGATTATGGAAAAAATAGGATTTGGGCGGTGGCGATCTTGAACCGCCAAGAAGAGACCGCAATATCAACTAGAGGCCAGAATCTGTTCAAAAATTTTGAGGCTCATTTTGGGGAGAAGATGAACAGGACGAAAAGTTTGGCGCCAGAGTTTCCCACGGAACTTTTTTTTCGTTCTCGACATTGTCACGTACCATGTATAAAGTATTGAAAAACAAAAATGGTAAAACGGTGCCGTTTTGCGTCTAGGATTTACGGAATTTTATTTTAACATCGCTATTAAGCGACATGTTAATAAATGATATTTAGTGTTGCGGATGAACAAAGCGATACTTACAAAGTAGCACGTATTAAAACGTCGAAAACTTTATGACACTTTAAGTACATGTGTCTTAAATTGTCCAACGTTTCGAAAGAAATGTCGCATATTATAATTAATTTATGACATTTCTTTAAGCGTCATAAATTAAGCATTGTCGAAACTTTTTTTTTTTGTAGTGACACTGGTTCACTGATGCCACTGCCGAACCATCTCCCAAGTGCTGTTAGACAATTCCTACCTAATCGTTGGACTAATGCTACGTAGTCCACCCACAGACTACCGCCTGCTTCCACTGGTCAATACCAGCAACCACTAGACTGTCAAGTAGTTGTTAGACCACTGCTGCCACTAATGGACAATTGTAGAATTTCCAGCGGCAGCCAATTCTATTGCTGAAGTTAAAAAAAAAAATTTGATTTGAAAGAATAATCTTGTGAACAATGTTATTTCACTTTGAAGTTTATAGTGTATCTAAACAACAATGTTGAGATTCTTTTTCAATTACATTATAGTTTCATTCTCAAACTAATTCCATAATCCAATGGAAGCCTAAGTGAAGTTCAAGGGATATTTGTGAAAGCTACTATTAATGCTATGCTACAAAGAGAGTCCAAATACATGTACAACTTATACGGATTCTTTAGTATAACACTACAAGAAAAATGGCCTCTACCAGCAGCCAAGAAACGATGTCGTAGTCGAAATGATCGCAGACATAACCTATCAATCATATACCACTTTTGTAAGTCTCGCTGCAATAGACATATGGCAGCGGTCAATGAAGTTTTAGCAGCGGTCCTCTATGTTCCCATATCGCAGCAGCCACGGGTTTTAGCAGCGCTAATGACCGCTCGATAGCTCTTTTTTTTTAGAAAAAAATAATATGAATCACTGGAGAGGTTTCTCATTGCATGTAAAAGAGATACATGTAAGCTAGTACAAACGAGACCCAAGTCATGTACAGCACAACAATTGATAGTTGATATTCAACATATCAAAATTGTTATGTTCACTAGAGTAGTAGTTTACATCATAAAATTAAATTCCAAGTTCCTCAAAATAAAAAAAAATCCATGAACCGTGCTCAGTGACAATACGAGATCGAATACAGATCATAGCTTCCAAGGGACTGCAAATCCAACTGCACACTAACCAACTTGAGCTTGAAAATGCCAAAAGAACATGCACACGTATAATGTATATATTAGCTTTAAAAGATAGAAAGGGCGCGTAAATGGGAAGGTAAATGAAATGATGAATATACCTTGGGGCATCATGTGCAACTTCCATCCAAGAAACGTGAAGTTAAACTATCATTATCTAAAGTAAAAAAGCATGGGTGTTATCCTTAGGAAGCGACTCATCCATTCTAATTATAGTTTAGAAGAAAATTTCTAACAATTAATGTAAACAAAATCACAAGCAAATGATACAATGCAAAGCATCTGGTCTTGAAAAATATAATTTTTAACCATAAATCAATTTAACATATTACAAAAAATAAAGACGTAATTCCATTCTTTTAATTTCTCTATTTGTTTTTATTTTCAGCAATATCATTAAACATTTCTTCAATCCAGAAGCCTATGAAAAATATTTCTAAACATTGAATTAATTACGATTGCGAACGTCAAATATACATTTCTTCTAAAACAAGTTATAAAATAAATAAGAACATAATTGAATTATTTTAGGGCTAATTACACCTATGTCCCTGAGGTTTGGGGGTAATTACACGCGAGGACACAAAGTTTCAAAATGTAACACTTATGTCCATTGACAAACGGAATACCAAAATACTTAACGGTTTTGACAAAAAGACCAAGTTGCCCCTAAATAAAAGTTAAAATCCTTATTTGCCCCTGGGACCACATGAAACCCTAATTTTTCATTGTCTCCCCCCCCCCCACTCGCCTGTGCCTCCCCCTACCCCTTTCCCTTTCCCTTCCCCGTCGCCCCACCATACCCCTTCCCCTTCCCCGTCACCCCCACCCTACCCCTTTCCCTTCCCCGTTGCCCCTACCCTTCCCCTTCCCCGTCGCCCCCCACCCTCCCCCTCCCCCTTCCCCTTCCCCATCGCCGGCGTCTCCTTCACTGGTCGATCGGAAAGAGCGCCGGAGTTGATCGCCTGTTGCAGTGGTGTAGCAGCACGGTGGCTTCGGCAGTTGCAGCGGTGTAGCAGTACGGTGGCTTCGGCGCGATGCTCGCAGAGGCTCGACGAAGCATCTTCCTCCCCCTTCCCCGTCTGCGCTGTAACCCATCTTCCTCCCCCATCCCCAGCGCTGCACCCCGACCTTCCTCCCCCATCCCCGGCGCTGCACCCTGACCTTCGGCGATTGAATTGAATTGAAGATTGAATATCAAAATACAGATTGAGTTGAAGATTGAATTGAATTGCAGATTGAGTTGAAGATTGAATTGAAGCCCTAATTGGTTTTGAAATTTAGGGTTTGTAAATTAGGGTTTTGAAACCCTAATTGGTAGATTGAAACCCTAATTGAGTTGAAGATTGAATTGAATTGCAGATTGAATTGAAGATGAATTGAAGCCCTAATTGGTTTTGAAAATTAGGGTTTGTAAATTAGGGTTTTGAAACCCTAATTGGTAGATTGAAACCCTAATTGAGTTGAAAATTGAATTGAATTACCTTAATCTTTAATTAAGGCTTGATATCTTAATATAAAAAAAATTAAAAAATATACCAAAATACAGTACAAGGGGTAGCATTGTCATTTTAAAAATACGTATTGATGACATCATAAAAAAAGTACACTTTTTGGACGGAACCCTGACGGATGGACACGGGTGATACATTTGAAACACTTTTGGTCACGGAATGTTACATTTTGAAACTTTGTGTCCTTGACTGTAATTACCCTCTAACCTCAGGGACATAGGTGTAATTAGCCCATTATTTTATTTTGATCTCAAAAAATATAATAATATCACATCAAACATTACTTTCGACTATATCCACGTGCAGCACATGTGCTCTATACTAGTACTCTTAAAAGCAACAAAGAATTCCCTATAAGAGCTTTGTGGAAGCTCTAATAGGCAATACGAGTTACATAGGAAACCATGCTCTACTAAACTAGAAATACTAAATGGCAATACAATGATTTACCAATCCTTGCAACAGCTCTGTTTATTCCAGAGATAAAAAAAAAAAAAAAACACTGCTCTTATGTACTCGCTACATTCACATTAAAGCCAATTATCCATCTATCACCATACCTGAAACCAAACTCTAGATTTCACTTTGCAATGTAAATAAAACTATGTCCTTCATTTATGGATTCTGCTGAAAATCAGGAAAATGCGAGCTGTTGCAAGAAAATGAAATCAATGATGTTACGGATAACATTATGCCCATAGGGAGACATGCAATGGGAGAGATGTGAAAATTTGTGTATAACCCTGCCATGCTCTAGGAAGTGATTTTCTCTTTTTTTTGCAGGACCTAGAATGTAGAGATTTTTCTATCACACACATATGGTCGGCTGGGAGCTTGGTTGGTGTGCCCTTGCAAATTTATCCTATGAACAGACCAATAAAAAAGGCCCCTACATCATCTGCCTTATTATGCCAAGAAATTTCTTAGACGATAACAAAGTGTTGTATAACAAGTGCAGATGAACAAAAGCCATAAGGCCAACAAGTGTTTGTTCCAAATGAATAAAATTTGTAAACGTTGCACTATCAATGCTCTAACTCTTGAACTCTTTTGGGTGCTACATTATCGAAATTAAAAATTTCTTCAAGGGGTTGGGGACGGCCGGGAGGAGAACCCAGCAGTGAACAAGCACAAAGGACTACAATCTTACCTCGTGAAATGAGGCAGGTTTCGAATAATTGTGTCAATTATTCGAAACAACAATACTGTTGAGAAACTCTTTGAATATTGCTTCTTTAGAATTTGGTTTTGATAATAAGCAAAACCATCTTAGATAAAGTTGGAGGTGTTTTTCTTGGGAGAAGGTAATTCATAAAATCAAGCTACAAAGTTTTCACAGAGGGTAGGGTAGGCCCTAACATTGGAAACACGAAATATCATATTAGTTAATCACCCGAGTAAGGTGTATTCTTAAAAATAAAAATCAAGTGAATCCAAGTTACAGAAAGATCCTATTTATCATGAGTTTGAGGTAACTTCCATAGCAATACAGTCACACTTCGAACCCATATTAGGCTATATAGCTCAAGATTGATAGGCCTTAGGCCCACTTGATCTTGTGTGGGCATCACAAGGCCTCACTGTAATACCTATTACTTTTTCAATCAAATTGTTTAGAATAACTATCAGCAATTCAAAAAATTAAGGGGCAATATTTTTTAGCAATGCTCGGAGATTAGTAGAGTGTAAATGTTAAAATGATTTTAGGGTTAAAATATAATTTTGAAAACTTTTGGAGCTATTTTGCAATTTTGAAAAACTTTGGAGCTATTTTGCAATTTTGAAAAATGGCACGCATGTCTCAATTTTTAAAGATAATTGTCTTGGGAGTGCCACCTCCTACTTGTTTATTTGGTGACTAGTGCAATTCAATTATAAACCAATGAATTATTCAATTGTGTAGAAAATTAAAGAAAGTAAAACAAAAAGGAAAGAAGAAGAAATTTCGGGTGAGAAAGAAAATAAAACAGAGGGAAAAGAAAAAGACAGAGAAAAACATAGAAGAGAGAAAAAGAAAGAGCAAGGTTCAGAGAGAGAGAGAGAGAGAGAGAACTGGACAGATTTCTCGATGGGTAATCCCTTTTACTTTTACTGTGTGAATTTGGTATATGTGTGTGTATTTGGTTCATCGTGCAGTGAGTGTGTGCAGAAAGCGCGTGTGTGTGCGCGCGCGCATGCACACGTGTATGTTTCGGGTCAGTTGTGTATGTAATTGTGTGTGAATCGGGGTAGGGGAGAGGGGTGGCCGGTAGGTATTTTGTATGTGTTCAATGTGTGTGCGTGTTGGGGGGGGGCAATGTGTGTGTGGGGGGGGATAGGGGAGAAGGGCTGCTACGTGCGATCTATGTGTGTGCGTGTGATGTGCGATATTACGTGTTTCAGGGAGAGGTGTGGGTTGTGGTGCATTCTGTGTGTATTGTGGAGAGTGCAGAGGTTTATGGACTAGTCTAATTGTGCAAGTGTGAGTATGCAAGCGCGTTCATAGTGTGATTGTATGTTTGTTTTGTGTGTGTGTTTGTGCGATGGATGTAATGTGTAATTGTGTTATATATATATATATATATATATATATATATATATATATATATATATATATATATATATATATATATATATATATATATATATAGTGTGTGTGTGTGTGTGTGTGCGCGCTATTTTAGGTGTGTCAGAGTGTGGGTTTAGGTGTAGATATGAGTTTGGAATGTAGTAACAGTGTGTGTAAAGTGTTTGTGCTTTGGCCCCGGGGGGAGGGGGAGGATGATTATTAAGAAGAAACTGTGTCTTCCCAAGGTGAAATAGTGTGTGTTTAGATGAGAATAGTGATAGTAAGTGTCACTAAAGGGGCTAGGGTTTAGATAGTTTATTCAATGATTTTTTAAAAATATTTTTGCTTAAATTTTGACTTAAGTTCAAACAGTGACACTCGTTATTTTTACGAGTCATATGCGGTGAAAATTTTTGAAATTTTTCGATATCCGTGAAAAGATGCTAAATTAGGGTATCGATTAAAAGGAATTCTTGAATTATTTAATATAGAAAATGAAGTTATTTTAATCTAAAAATTTTAGGAAAACCTTATACTACTTATATGTTTCAATATCTAAAATTTTGTGCCATTTCGGGACCAATAGATATTTTTAGCAGAACTAGCTTTTGAGCCCACGATCCAAACACTAGTTTGGAATTTTCGGACAAAAATTTTCAGAAATACTTTTTAGTCCAAAACTAACTTCAAGGTACTTAAAATACTGTTTTAAGGTATTTTTGAGATTTTTTGGGTGCGGGAGTCACTAGGGAGTATTTTGATAATTTTACCTATAAAATTTACTTTTTGGTAAATTCACATATGACAGGGATATTTTAGTGATTTTATTTATAGGAAGCTATTCAAATAATTTGAGTATGAGAAAGGTGCTTTTGGTAATTTTAGACATGAGGGACATTTTGGTAACTTTACCTACACGGTGAGGGAGTTCATTCTGGGAGTATGCGTGAGTCAGTATTGAGTTTATAATATCATAGTGTGGACTATATTCGGATCATTTGATTTTTTCATTTAGGTTAGGATAATTTTGTTTCGAATCCAGATAAGGATTTCTATCTGAATCCTGGATAAGGATTTCTGTTCGAACCCTAATTTTGATAACCTGTGTTCGTGAGTATTATATTGATTTACTTATGGCTATTGTTGAACACTGAGATATACATTGATATCAGCATGTTTTTACCAAGGAAACCCTAACGTTGAACCTGAATCGGTTATTTGAAAATCTTATCGATGCTCGCCTTTTATTGCACACTGAACAATTCAATAACTGTTTGGATTCTTTCTTCTGAATTGTTGTGCCTAGATTCAATAATTGTTTGTATTTCTTCTGGCTATTTATTTGTGACTATACTTGAATTCTGAGTGATGAATGGATATCAACATGTTTAATGGTTATTAAAACCCTAATATCAAGCCTAGATCGGTTATTTGAATTCATGTTGATGTTCATTTCTTATTACATATTGAGCATTGAATTGTTTTTTGATTCCACGATTGTTGTCTTATGTGTTGACCTAGGGGTCTATTATGAGGGAGGCGTCATAAGGGAAGTATGTTCCTGTGTAGAACGCATGCTAGTACCTAAATGGACTAGTTATTGTACATCATGCATATATACTCTATACTTGGAATAATGCTAACCGCTCCTCTTAGGGGCAGTTAGCCGAGGGAATTGAAAAAAAAGAAAGATCACAACTGTCCATGTAGTGACGTGAACGACAGGAGACCAGTTAGAGAAATGAGGATTTCTTTACTGGTAGATATGGATCGGCCCTGACCGTCCATCTATCGCAGATGGACGGGCCAGATCTAATTTTTTTATAAACCTTTTCGCCGTCAGCTACATAATGTAGCCTACGATATATTTTACCAGATTCCCCCTCTTCTGTTACATAATGTAGCGGAAAACCCAAACCCATTTCTTTTCTTGTTTATCTTATATAATGGATTTGGCCTTGTTTCTGTTTTTTTCTTATGCCATATAATGAACCAGGCATGGATAAAACTATAGCCGCTCCTTCATCTCTCTTCTTCTTCCTCTCTCACTCTCGTCTGCCAAGATAAGCAATATGTGCAGATGGTATGCGATTGTGGAGCATGAGGAGAAGTAGACGCTGCGCGCGCAGCGAAATCGAGGGAGTTGCGATGCGCTATTGTAAGAGGCCACAAAGGTAGCTACGGTGATAGGTAGATCTATTGATGGTAAGTGGCAAAGTTGAGGGCAGCGCGATGCACTGTTGAAAGAGGTGACGACGGTAGCTACGATGGTGGCTAGATTTGGCCACAACAAGATTGTAGATCGCAGATCGACGGCGTTAGCCCTAGTGGTGGGTTTCAGATTGACGGCGACAGCTATTGTGGTGGGATTGGGTTTTAATTTCATCTTTTGTTTTTTGCTTCTTCGTCTTCTCTGTGGTGGTGGCGATAGAGTGGTGGTGGTTGTGGGTTTGTTGGTTGTGATGGAGTGGCGCGGTGGTTCAGCCGTGGTGATTGCATATGTGGGTTTGTTAATGGTTGTATTGCAGTCGTGGGTTTGGTAGTTTTGCCTTATCAGCATATCGCAAGGACAAAAGACAAAACAATTGGCTTGATGATGCTTTGTTGATTGAAAATATAGAGAACAAACACTTGAATCGTGAAAGTTTTGTTTGTTTTAATTTGTAGGAAGAACATCCAACACTCATGAGAATTTCGTATGTTCTAATTTGTGGGAAGAATCAATACGGTTGAAATTCCCTCGAGAAGAAAATAAAATTTTCAATGTAGCAGCCAACCAAGTTGAGATCTTACATACGAGGGGCAATTTGGTAAAAAATACTATACGCTGCATAATGTAGCAGACGGACATAAAAAATGCGAAAAGCAGATCTGGACCGTCCATGAATCGAGAGTGGACGGTCAGATGGCGCTGTCAACTTAACCAAGTTACCAGAGCGAGTAATGGATCAGCTCTATATATATATATATATATATATACAACTTTTTGTTCAAACATCAAAAAGAAAAACTAAACAAGAAAAAGAAGAACATTAAAGTTTTGCTAGATATCATTAGTTGCAAAAGTTCAATCCAAGTGTTGCACATGTACAATCGTTAATTATTCAAAAAACACGATATGAATCCTTCGTTGTTGGATTATAATAGCAGCGGAGATGTTCATCACATGATCATGCGCACCCGTATGATCTGGAGAGGCTTACTTATCCAAAAGCATGAAAATTTATGGCGAAAACTTTTTGCTGTCACTTATTTCTATTTTTTTTTTTTGGGCAACAAAGAAAGCACCTAGGCGGCATTCATTTCTTATTCTTATTATTATTATTTTTTTCAATTTTCCTGAACCAAGTAGTAACATTCTTGGACAGCTAAAAGAAGCCTCGGTCCGTGGAACTGGGCCCACGCTGTCAAATATAAGAGGTTGGGCTTTGGGAGAGCAACTAAGGCCTGGTTCTACGTAGCCCGATAAACTTACTTAACCCAAACATCACAAGGTCCACGTTTCAGGCCCAATATCTGACATATCTCTAAACCCTAGTTCTCCTTTAAGTACTCATATATACGAATTCACATCTCCATTTTGTTTGCAGCTGCTCCTTCAGATCATCTCCACTGAAACCACTTCCTAGATCTCATCATGGTAATACAAATCGGACTTATATCTGGGCAGCATGTAGATCTGTTTCTGTAGTTTGTTTTCGGTCTTTGCGTTTTTCTTTTTCTTTCTGTTGCTCTTTTTTTTTTTCTTGTGTTCTGAGAGGTAGTTTCTGTGGTTATCAGGCACCTAAGAAGGAAAAGGCTCCTCCACCGTCCTCCAAGCCCGCCAAATCTGGTGGAGGAAAACAGAAGAAGAAGGTAACCTCGAATCAGGATTAAGGTTATTGTCAGTTGTTGATGTTTCTTTTTGAGTGTTTGTGAGAATTTATTGCCATTAGTTAGCACGTGGGTTTGTGTTATCTTGGTGTATTTGTAGGATTTGTACAAGTTAAGGCCTGTTGGAAAATCGTTCAGTGTAGTATTAAGGTTCCTAGGCACGCCGTTCTCAAAATTTGCGAAATTAAAAAAAGGGGAACTGAAGGCTGTTTGTTTGCGTATCTTTACTTTCATAAATGTTGGTCATGGCTGCATGAATCAATGTAGTTCTTCAATGACTATGTTATTTTTTTGAGAAATAATAGTCCTTGTATTGTAAATCGTCAAGAATTTCACTTGAGAGTTTTTTTTTTTGGTGTTCTGGCTTAATTTGCTAATCGATAGAGTAGAAATTGCACATGTAAAATTACGAAATATAGGTAGGGGTAATATCTTGGAATTACATAAATTCTCATAGGATTTCAGTTATTGGAATCTCGCAATGCCTTCTATATATGTGAAGTTGAAATATTGTAGAAGTGTTTATTGAGCCCTCTATTTTCATCAAATATGGCTGGTAAAGCTTACCCGTAATTTTTTTGGCCTGGCTAGGAAACCACAAGCTCTGTTTGGTTTTTCCACTTTAATTAATGGGTTTTTATTTTGGGTGGGTGTGGGTTACAAAAGCATACGTGAATGCAAGGGGTTGTTCATTAACTATAAGGAATGGGAGCACGCTTGATATTTCATACTGCGGAGTAGACAAAATGTTTGGAATGCCCTATGTTTTATGAGGTCTTAAATATGCCCGTCTGTGTTTGATTCTTTTGTTTTATCTTGACTTGGGAATATTCTATGGCGCTTGTGTTCTGTTGCGGGCTTATGCATTCATTTTTTCAAGTGAATCTTTCTTCTCTTGCTATACACAGGATAAATCTTCTTCTGCACATGCATGAATGTATTTCTTGATTCTACTCCGCATTCTTCTTCCTTTTTTCGTGGTTTTCGTTTTTTTTTTTGGGAGGGGGGGGGGGGTGATATTCTGCGATGCTTGGCTTACTATTTTTTTTTCCATATGATTTATCTGCTGCAATTTTTTGTTTTTGCCTTCGTAAACTATTGTTGGTGAAATAAATTGTGGGAAGTTTTGGTTATGTTGTGGGCATTATGAAAATGTTGTAGTTCTGTAATTGTGTTTCCTAACTGCGACCTGCAAAAGCAAGCATCCACCACTTTTTGTATATAGTTTGTCAAGAATTCCCACGGGTTGGAAAGGAGGGTGGGGACCGTTTGGGGTTGGGGATGATATTGGCTCTGTAGTTCGGATGCTTTAGAAGCAATTTAAACATTTGCTTCTTTGCTTACTTTTCATGTCTTATGTTTTCTCGAGACGAAGTGTTTAGGTCATTATTAGCCAACTAGGTTGCAAGAAGCATGGGTGGGAGTGGCCAGCAGGGCAGGTTGGAGGTTCCAAAGCAGGGAGTGTAACTAGTATAGTGGATTTTCCGCTGGGAGAGGATGCGGTGAGGAGCGTAGTTGGAATTGGATAATTCTGCAACTAAGATCTATAATTGCCAGCATCTAAGAATTTGTTCGGTATGGAAGCAGTTTTGGTGTAACGTGTCCATGGGGAAAAAAATTTAGGAACTAGAAATGGAGTAAATAAGAGCCACACATGCCATGTTTAGTTCTCCTTAGAGTTGCATATTGGTGACTTCCATTTGATAATTCCATTTTTTTGCACCCCTCATTCTCTCTCTTTTTACTTTCGCGAAGCATTGCGTGTGCCATGATAACCCAGTTCTTTGTAATGGGACTTGTGCAGAAATGGAGCAAAGGGAAGCAAAAGGAGAAGGTGAACAACATGGTGCTTTTTGACAAGGCAACATACGACAAGCTTCTTTCCGAAGCTCCCAAGTACAAGCTCATTACTCCTTCCATATTGTCGGACAGATTGAGGGTAAGGTTTACAACATGTTATCCTTGTTTCTTGGAAACTTTTCTGGCATGCTTTCTTTACTTTATTTTGCAAGTACACTTGGTCGAATGTAAATGTTGGTAATGGTAAATAACTGTCAACTGCAACCTACAGTTACTCTACCCCCTCCCCTTCTCCCCCTTGCTACCGTTTGCTGTGTCACTCTCACATACACAAGCGGAAAATGCAGTCACCAAAACACATCACGTCACCAAGTTTCTTACTTAAAATAACAATGGAATCACATTATCTTCTGAAGTGGACTGCCTTTTAACTCATTAAATTTCAAGGTAGCTAGTTTGTGTTGGTGACAAAATCTTTTGATGGTAAATATAATTTTGTAATTTTTAGTTGAACGCCAAACGTAATGTCTAACTAGCAAGAGCAGAATACCGGAGTATATTTTCGTAATTACATGTACATGATAGATTGTGCTTGTTTCCATTCTCTTCAGATCAATGGATCTCTAGCACGAAAAGCAATTAAGGATTTGATGGCAAGAGGTTCCATTCGCATGATATCTGCCCACGCCAGCCAGCAAATCTTTACTAGGGCCACTAATACCTAGTGTATGCGGCTGCTTATTTTTCTCATGCCATTCGTTTTGACATTGTATCTTTGTTCGTGTCTTCGCTCGGCTATGCAAGCTGTGATTTGCTTTATTTCAAGATGGGATTAAGATTTTGATTATTAAAAGACAGCTGCTACCTCTGACTTTCTTTTCTATTGAGGTCAATATCACATAACTTAATGAAGGAAATGGGAGTAGAAGCACAATGGAATCAAACAATAAAGGGAACAGCCCCAGGCAATAAAGCACACTTCACTACACTATTTCGAAGCAGATGACAAGGGTTTGATTATGGTCACGTGGTTAGTCCAAGAATTTTTTGGTTTCTTAGTGAAATTGGTGTGCCAGGTCTGGTGAACATGGTTGAATCACCTTAGTATCCCTTGGCCAAACTCAAGCTTTTTCCATGCTTCCTCTGCAGACTTCCATGTAAGCGTGATCCTTTGTCATTTCAAGCTTTGAATTTGGCTCGACAAACTACTAGATTCATTTCCTGTAATATAGGTGCTCGACCCAGTTTGACTCATTGATTGATGTGACGTCTACACGCTAGTTGATTGTTTCAAATTTCTTAAGCCGTGGCTGGGAAGGTGGTTGCCTTTTTGTTGTTTTCGTGTTAGGTCCTTCATTTGTATTAGGGTGCCTGTAAAAATTTGTATCTTTACTTAATCTTATTATGCCTAAAAATGGAAAACTCTTGCACAGATTACTTGTCAGTACTAGGGATGGCAATGGGGCGGGTCGGATGCGGGTTTCATAATATCCGAACCCGCCCCGCCCCGCCACACCAAACATGTGAATCCGCCCCGCCATCGGGTTGGGAGATGATGATACCATCCCAGATTCTATGGTCTTTTCTTTAATCCGACCCTAACCCGATCCGATCCGCAATTTTCCAAATTATCACATCAACAAATTGATCAGAAACTTCAAATCCTCTATCCCTACCTGCACTTTTATGCTGGATAACACCACAATCACCATATAAAACTGGTACCAAAACCTAGTCATACTCAATTGGAATTCTAGCTTTTGGAAGGCAAAACAAGAAGAATAATTCGGCGATGATCTGAGGACTACTACTTTACTGTTGATAGCTAAAAACTCATTCTATGGCCAGATTCACTAAGGAGTGATTGAAAGTGCAACATAACTACATAAGGGATACTAGTTTCAAGGACATGGTTAGGGGCAACGACGGAATTGACGGCGGAAGTGACTCGACGACAGAAGGCGACGGGGTGACCAGCAACCAGCGATCGGTGACTAGACGGCAGAAGGCGACCGACCAAGTGCACATGCTTGGGGTGCGGCGCCACAGAAGAAGAAGAAATAAGGAGAGGGATGGAAAAAGGGCTTGGGTTTTCTATTATATAGGAGGAGATGGACGGCTGAGATTAGATGTTGCTTAGGAATTGAATGTTATCGGATCGGGTCGGGTTGCAGGTCAAATATACCTAAAACCATACCCGCCCCGTACCCGTTGCGGGTTATGAAAGTATATACCAAACCCGCCCCGCGACCCGGTTTTGGTCAAAAAAATCCGCTCCTATAGGAGCGGGGCGGGGCGGATATCCGCCGGGTACGGGTCTGATTGCCATCCCTAGTCGGTACTCGTACAATTTGACATAAGAAAGAAAAGGTAAAACGCCTCTGTCCATTGACACCCGGCTACTTAGATTGGAGCACTGCTTCAAGGGTACTCCAAACTGTTGGAGTTTGCTCTAAAGCTTGATATTTGATTGACGTTAATTTTGTTTTAATAACATTGCATGTTTCATTCGTTGGTCATGTAATTCTTTTATATCGGTATTTTATGCAATATGATTTATGTGTATAAGACACGGAAGATATAAATCATATGATACATATAATTGAAATAATGATACTCAGAACCTTAGATGAGTTTAGAGAAATCATCTAGCATCTGTTGTGCTAAATTAGATGGTTTCTTTTGACCATAGAAGTGGAGACTTCAAGTTATGTACTAGCGTAATGCATTGAACGAGGTCAATATGAATAATAGCTTTTTGTGTTACTGTCTGATAAATTACTTTTCACGATAATACTAATATGAGGAAACCGTTTACTAACAATTCAAACTCATAATATGCATTGTTTTGATATTCTCATGACCGCAATTATTTTATAATGATCAGTACTTCATTGGGTTATGTTTGTTATGAATTCGAGGACATTATCTATTATCTGAAAGTTTTACATTTTCTTTTGGGAATATGATGTTCTCTTTACTTAATTCATTGTTAATTGCAAAACTTGGTCAAGAGTAGGGGTGGCAATGATAACCCAAACTCATTTACCCGTCCAAATTTACCTACTTAAAATTCACCCAAACCCACCCATTAAAAAAATGGGTCTAAATGGGTCAGTAAATACTGAACCCAATAACTCATCGGTTTAAATGGATTTTAATTGGGTGTCCATCAACCCATTAGTCTTGACACTTAAAAATTTTAAAACCTAAAATTTTTACACATGACAGTCAATTTTTATATAGCCACGGCCAGACATGAGGCCAAGCCGCTGCCAGTGCCACCGCCATGTTGTCAACTCTTCTCATCACCGTTGACATCGCCGCCGACTCTGCCGACTCAATTGTTGTCGTCCGTTATGGTGGTGCTCAGATCTGATCATCGCTGCTGTTCCGTCACGATAGTGCTCAGATCTGCCCGTCACTACTGTCTTGTCACAATGTCGCTGCCGTCTCTACCGTCTCAATTGCTGTCATCCGTCATGGTGGTGCTCAGATATGCCCATCGCTGCTGTATGGTGCTCGGATTTGCCCGTCCAGCCTTCTGTCGTTGCTGCTGTCCCAACCCATCCCTCTGTCAGCTTAGATATGCTCTTTTTCTTAACGGATCTACTATTTTGTGAGTGATCTTTTAACCTTTTACATTGTTGGATGGCAAGAAATTGTTGTGTCGATGGTGGTGAGACTACTGTGAAGCAATGGTGGCGAGAAGACAGATCTAACTTAGTGGTGCTTGTTTATTTTGTGACTGTGGTGGCAATGTGGCTGGGTGGTGGAGGTGGTGGTTGTTGCAGATAAGGTGACGGTGGACTCACGGTGGTTGCGGTTGCCTTATGGTGGATGTCGTCGTTTGAATGGTGGAGGTTGTTTGCTGCGTCACGGTGGTAGCAGTGTGGCTGGACGATAGTGTTGGTTGCAGGTATGTGTGGTGGTGGTTACAGCTATGGTGACAGTGGAGTTATGGTGGTTGCAATTGCCTTACAGTGAATGTAGGTGGTGGTTTGGCACGTTTGGTTGTGGTGTTGGTTGATTAAGAATTAAGATCAAAAGAATTAGAATATGGGTTATTGGTTGGTTAACGGGTTAAACTAACCCATTTAAGAGAGACCCGGTGAACCCATAACAAAATGGGTAGTTACCCGTTTATATCCAACCCATTTACTCTTCATCCAAACTTAACACACCCACCCATTTTGCCAGAGGTACTTAAGGATTAGATATAAATGCATTAAAGCTGCAATAGATTAATTTTCAGACATTTACAATATCTTGTGGAGGAAAATTTTGCAGAAAATTATTAGTAAGGACTTAAATATTTTGTGTACTACTATGAAATCACAATCATTGAGTGGTGTTAACTATAGTTAATAGGTTATGGATAAGGTTACTTTATGATTCTAGAATTCAATTGTAGTAAGGAGAGAAAACCCTTTAGGATCCTTTTCAGAGAGATAAGGATTAGGCTAATCATATTTTCCGAGACACACGTAATAAGCAATTCTTTTTTTCTCTCTGCCTTAAAATAAGCTTAGTAAGCTAAGGGGCTGTTTGACACAAATTTTTTTTGCTCTTTTTTGACCCACTTCTCTTTTTTTTTTTCTTTTTTGCAAAAGCCCATAAAAGAGGGATGTTTGGTTGACTTCTCTTTTTTAAAAAAGGCTCAAGAGATTAAAAATTGGTGGCCATTTTTAAAAAGAGCTCAAAGCTCTTTTCTTCTTCTCTTTTCACGCGGAGGTTGTTGGCACATTAATGAGGTCGCCCATTCGAGCCTCACTAGCAACAAAAATGCCATTTTTACGAGCTAGGTATAAAACCCACTTTTATGGGCTTCTTTCATCTCTCTCTTTCTTCTCTCTCTCTCTCTCTCTCCCCCTCCGTCTGAAAGCCCTAAATTAAGTTTGACCACCGGCTTGACATCAAACATTGTCCCAAAATAGAGCAGGTTCAACAGATCCCCAATCACGTCATCATCGGCTTGTTTCTCTAGGGTTTCTGGGGTTGGTAGGTTTTGTGGGTTTTGGGTGGGGGTGCAGCGTTCGAGGCGACCTGGGTTTTGTCGGCGACGGCAGCGTAGAGGGGCTGACGGAGCTTCTCGAGCTCGTCCATGGCGGCGAGGACGGAGGGCTTGGACTTTAAGGTTTCCTCTTGCTCCTTGTTGATGGGCTTGCCTTAGGACACGACCTCTTCCATCTGGGTGATGCGGTTCTGCTTCTTCCGTAGGGCGCGGAGGCGCTTGTTGATGAGGCTGAGGACCGGCCCCTCCGTGGCGTCAGAGGCTGCTGTTGTCGTTGCCGCCGCCATTGTGTGGTGCTGGGACTTGTGGTGTTTGAATTAGGTGAGGGAAGAGCTGGGGTTTGCGCCGCCGTGTACGGCGGTGGCGGAGATGGAGGGTTTTGGAGAGAGTTAAAACGAAGTGGCGGACAGTGAGAGAGGGGCAGAGAGAGTGTGTGGATTGTGGATTTTATTTGCGTTTGATTATTAGTGGCTTACCTTAAAATTAAGATATAGTGGCAGCACGTAAGTTGGATGGATAATTCAGCTTTATTTTATTTAATTTTATGAGTTACAAATTTTGCAAGTATATAAGTCAAAATTTTAACGATTAAACAGTCATATAATTTTATCGTAGTTATATTGTACACCTTCGATAGAAAAAGTGACAAATGATTTTTTGTCAAGGTGTAATTGTAAAAATTCGCGAATTTGCACAAAAATTCGCCAAGACCACCGGCACATCGCCGGCGGTCGGCGATGTGCCGGTGGTCTTGGCGTCGGTGGTCAAACTTAATTATTTAATTAAACATAATTAAATAATTATGTTTAATTATTTGTAAGATATTGTAATATAGTTGTTTAATTACCTTTAATAATGTTTTATTATGTAAAAATGTATATTAAAAAAATAAACTCAAAGAGTTGTCCTGTCAAACGCTTGCTCTTTTCTGTTTTTTGAGAAAATAAACTCTGTCAAACAGCTACCAGTTTTTTAAACTGGTAAAAAAAAAAAAACCAGAACTCTTATCTTTTTTTTTTAGAAAAAAATTAAAAACTGACAGCTATATTAAATAGACCCTAAGTTTTGGGGACAAAAAGCTTGGAGTCCACTCTACTCGTCAGGGTCCTATAAGGTCATGGGAGGGAAGATCTAAGGAAAAGTTCAGCCCATCAGAGTTGAATCTTGCTTGATCAGCCAAGCAGTTGGTTAGTTTTATGTGTCGTATTCATGTAAAACCATAAAGAAGATTGTGGGGGCAAGTATTGGATGTTAATTTTTTTTTCCCTCAGAATTTATCTTTTTTCGAATTTATTTTGGATGTTAGTTTTATGTGTCTGTCATCCTGAGAGAGAAGTTGACTGGCCCTTATGTATGTCGTCTGGAAAAGGAACTTGGATATTGTACTCACCTCTGAGGAACAGTAATTTGTGCCCAGCGGAACCTGTTCCTAATGCTTAAGACCATTCCAAGTGGGTTAAGGCGATGAGATGGTCCAATGTTATATATCCAGCTCGTTATGAGATTTGCTTCAGCATTGGCACATGGGCATTCCAGCAGCAGCCACTGCTATAATGGCATCTTTTCATGCTTGGTTTGGTGAGTAGAGTCGTGCCATAAGGCAGAAGCTCGTGAAATCTCAAATGGAAGACAAGACGGAGTGAACTCTATTTCGTGATCATTATCTCAAACAATGATCTCTTATCTTAGCAAACTGAAGTCCTCGGAGCAAATGTTGATGTGGTAGCGTGAGTTGGCATGTTGCTCCAGTCGTCGCCTGATAACATTGCTCAAATTAGGCATATCTGTAACATGGAAAAATTGAATTTAACTCTTTCTGTCTCAGTTGATGCAAGAGCTTTAGGCTGCTGATGGTATTTTTGTCCCAAGGGTTGCATTCATGTGGCTAAGACTAATTCTTCTAAGGCTAAGGCCGAGAAATGAAAAAAAAAAAGAAAAATTGGCTGCAACTGGTGGAATTGGTAAGAAGCAAGTCCAGGGTAGTGTGATAGTCAAGGAAAGTGTTTCTATTGGAGTGAGGTCGGACACTAGAAGCGTAACTGTGATGCCTATCTTGGTAAGTTGAAACAAAAGGATAAAATCAAATCACTAGTAATTCTTTTGTTTTGTTAATAGGAGAGTGACATCAACAAAAGGTAGTTATAAATTTACAAACATAGTTTAGGACATAACAGTCATGAAAGCACCATGACTTACAAATATACATACTAACAACATTTTTCATATATATATATATATATATATATATATATATATATATACATTGATCGATATAGGTAGAAAATTATTAATTGTGAGTACAAAAGATTTCACTTATCCAGTCATAGTTCCCTGTATTCGGGGTTTACACGCTGATGGAGCAAGGTTACGAGCCTCCTGAAGAGTATTAGCCGTCACACTATGTACACAAAAGGAGTGGAAGGCTGGCAAAGTAGCGCAAAAGTCAGTCATGATCGCTGCCACCATGTCCAGGATATCAATGGACTCAGATAGCTGTGATAGAAGAAAATTGGAATCTGTTAGTACTAGAATGTGGGTAAATTGATTTGTAAGTGCCCAGTTTGCAACTATTAATAAGCCTCTTCCAAAAGCTGAGTAAATATTAGAAGAAGGGAAGGAAATTGCTATTGAGCCATGAGAATTCCGAACTGAGTCCATGCACGTGATGCCCAGACTCGCTGTAAGCCTAGGTTACAAAGGATACTTTCATTCCTAAAATGTACCGAATAAGGTTGAGGCATTAGCACGAACTTTCGGCAAGGGTAATAGTGGAGGCATGCGTCAAGCAGTGAGAGGGAGATACAAGGGAAGGTCTTTGGAAAAAAAGAGGAAGGTTGGTAGTTGGGGGGGGGGGGATTTTTAGGTTGTGTTGGTAAATTTTGGGTATAGGCCATAATATTGGGCATGGTTTATTAATTTGCAGGATGCAGGATTATAATGAGGGGATTAAAGGATGTTTGTGTGAAACTTAGATTATTTCTATGTATCCAAATGAACCATAAGGTCGTAAATATGTAGATGCAAAGAAAGATAAGGGTTTGTTTTTTTGAAGGGCCCGTTTATCCACTCGATTAGCCATTCAGAAATGGAGTGATGGATATCATTAGTACGGATTCCGATAGGTAAGCCATACCAACAGATCGGACTATAGGACATCTAACAAAAAGATGATCACAAGTCTCTGGTGCTGTTTCACAAAGAGGGCATGTGTCAGATCATGTGACCGAGAGGCGTTTCAATTTGGTGTGTACTCGGAGATGATCCCAAAGTAGTTGCCAGGTGAAAAAGAGCATCTTGGATGGAAGAGGTAGCTTCCAAAGGTTATTCCAAATCTGTGGTGAGTAACTAACCGATCAAGGGGTTTGGACACTGTTTCGTATGAGTATAGCATATTTGTCCTGATAGAGCATGTGGTAGGCAGATGCTACGGTGAACACTCCGGTAGTGGTATGGCCCCATACTTTGAGATCCTCAAAATCAGTAGAGGAAATGTAAATGGTTAAAATAATTCTACAGATGACCCTAGGAAAGTTTTCAAGCTACAGTTCTTGGTTCCAAACATCATCTTGTATCAAATCACTTACTCTGACCATTGGCAAGTCGTTACTTCTATCCCTATCCAGACTTGAGGATTGAACATTTGGAATCCAATTGTCTTGCCAGATGTTAATTTGAGATCCTGAGCCTATCTGCCATCGAAGGCCTTGAAGTAAAACTGAACGACCAATTAGAATACTTCGCCATCCCCAAGAAAAGTTTCCAGCAGATTTTGATAGAAAAAAATTCTATCGGACACAATATTTCCCCCATAGCACTCGAGTAACCAGATCTTGTGGTGCCCGGGATAATCGCCAACAAAATTTGGCAAGAAGAGCTCGGTTAAACAGATAAGAATCTTTGAAGTTGAGACCACCAATGTTTTTCCCTCCACATAAGGCAAACCAATTTATCCAATGTATGCCTCGCTTGTCTTCATCACCCAACCACCAGAAATTGCTAAAGATAGAAGTAATTTCCTTACAGACCGTTTTGGGAAATAGGCATACCTGCATATGGTAGATTAAAGTAGAAGGAAGTACCGATACAACAAGGGTTGCTCATCCTGCTTTGTTGAGAAGACATCATTTCCATCCCGCACAACGCGCTCGGATATTGTGGATGATGTTCCGAAAATATTCTTTCTGGTTGGTAATAATGCCAAGAGTGCTACCCAAATACTGTCCAAAAGTGGTTGAGTGTTGTATTCCCAGGATATTCTGAAATTCTTGTTTATCCTCTTCGCTAATGTTAGGACTTGTGATAAAGGAGGATTTCCGTTGATTTATAAGTTGTCCAGATTCTGAGCAATATGTATATCTAATAATGCCTCACCGCTGAGCAAGAGGAGTGACTAACCTTCATGAATTATTAAAGAGTCGTCCGCAAAGAGAAAATGATGATTGACGGACTTTTGATCCCTGCTTTAATGCCGAGATGATGCCATTTCTATTGGCCGCAGTCAGAGTAGACGAAAAGCTTCGGCACAAAGAATAAAGAGATACGGAGAGAGCGGGGCCCCTTGTCTTAGACCACAGAGAGGTTGAAAACGGCTGGTAGGCAAGCCATTTACCAAGATTTCATAGGTGGACCGTCTTCACACAGGTCATTAAAAGGGAGATTATATGCTTTGTGAATCAGAATTTCCGTAGAACAGCTTCCAAAAAGACTCAGTTAACTCTGTCATAAGCTTTACTCATATCCATTTTAATTGTTTCCAAAATGCATTTAGAGTGCTTACATGATCGGATTCTTTGAACCAGTTATTGTCCAATGAAAATATTATCAATAATATTTTGGCTAGGAACGAACGCATTTTTATATTTTGAAATGAGGCTATCTAGACGAGTTTTTTGCGGTTAGCCAAAGTTTTGGCTATGATTTTGTAAATGGTGTTGCAAAGACTAATAGGGCGAAAATCACTAGGGCAGATAGCATTTGTAGTTTTTAGAATGAGTGTGATAAAAGTTTTGTTGGCTTCAGATAACATATGTCCCGAGTAAAGAAATGATAAGGCTGCAGAAGTTAACGGGGTAGAAAGGAAGTGCCAACATTTTTGGTAGACAAGAGGTGGGATAACGTCAGGCCCAGGAGCTTTGAGAGGTGAAAGTTGGAAAATAGCCGTTTTAATTTCGTCTGCAATGAAGGGCTTACCAATAAGATTAATCTGTCGTTCGGAAATGGTGTGATGTAGAGCATTAAGAGTAGTAAAAGAACTGTGATCACTGGTACTCGAGGAGGGGGAACATAGGACAAATTTAAAGTGAGTAAGAAGGCAGAGAGATATGTCCCGAATGAGGTGTAAGTAACCCTCACTTCATTCGTAAGGGAAGAAATATGATTTTTATTGAGATGAATTAAGGTTGATGTGTGAAAAAATTTTGTATTGCGATCGCTGAGTTGAAGTCATTTGGTTTCTGCTTTTTGAGCCCAAAATAATTCCTCACAATCTAGGAGCCACTTAAGCTTATCCCTATGTTGAACTTCCAAATCATGGGTATCAGCAGAAGGGAGGAGGCTTTGAAAGTGAATCAAACTTGCTTCGGTGTCGGAGATTTGGGTTTCGAGATTACCAAAGCTGGTTTTATTCCACGCGAATAAATCAGTCATCATTTGTTTGCCCCACTTGAAAACTTTGAATAAGGGTGAGCCATCTACTAGAATAGACCAGGCTTCTTGTATACATTTATGACCATCTGGGTGTTGTAACCATATTGCTTCAAAGCGTTTGGGCCGGAATAACAATTCCTCAAGAGGACAGATATAAAAAAGAAGAGGGGCATGGTCTAAAGATTGGTATACCAAGATTATGAATCTTGGTCCGTGGAAATCGAGATATCCAGTCCGGATTAACAAAGGCTCTGTCTAATTTTTCATAGGTGCAAAAATCCTGGGGGCGATTATTACACCATGTGAAGGTCGAACCCACCGTGGTACATTCGACAAGGTGATTGATATGAATGAAATCCTGTAGCAAAGAACTGCCCGGGGTACTAAGATGGTGTAGACCTGTTTTGTCAGCGGATGATAAAACTTGATTGAAATTGCGGCCTAGGAGGATGGGTCATCTGTAGGGCTTAAGGATTTCTGAGATGTGATCCCAAGTGCATCCCCTTTTAGATAAAATGGGATGGCCATAAATTAAACCCACAAGCCACGAAGGTTCTGAAACTCGCGAGAATTCCATCAAAATTAGGTGTTTGTCCCTGTAGAGGACTACTCCTCTCACATTATCAGTCCATTTGACCCATAATCCGCCTTTCGTACCAAGAATTCCAGTGGCATCTATGCCATCCGAGTTGCAAAAACCCAATTTCAACAATTTACAAGAGATCAATGAAACCTTTGTTTTGGTTTCCTGAAGAAAGATACATTCTGGATGGTGAGTACGGACAAGTTTGATGGCTGAACGAATTGTCAGAGGTTGTCCAAAGCCTCTACAATTCCAGCTAAGGATTTTCATTTGGGGGGAGGGGGCAAGGGGTTGCTCAGGGCGGGGCAACACCCGAAACCCTAGTCCATTCTAGAAATGCAAGGGGAGAGGATTCCAAAGAATCCAGCGACGGAAGGGAACCAAAGCTAGCCGAAAGCTACCAAAGTGAATCAAACCCGTGGCAAATCTACCGGGGTGAGATCCAAGTGAAAAATAAGTTTGGATTTTTTGTTTGGTTTTGATAGAGATAAGCACGTGTCTCTGAGGCGTCTACCAAAGTGGGACGGCTTTAGAAACGTGGGCTGAAAATGCACAGAGGCTTTTTCGTCTAGGAAATTTGCAGCATACGTTGTGGTGTTTTCTTTTATGCGGATCAGAGACGGTATAAACTAACCAAGATTCTAAAAGTAGCAACATGGCAAGGGAAAGAGAAGTGTAAAGCCACTGTATTAATTGGGTATGTGAGGAAAAAAGAAATGAACCTAATGGTGATGTAAGGTCATCTGGGGATATAGATCGCTGCCGTTTGCCTTCAGTTCCCAATATCTGTCTGGATTGGATTGGTCACCAAAGAAGTAGAGATGCCACCAGATTTTTCAGTTGCATCATCCGTGTCACTTTCATCAGGGAAATCAGGAGCCTGAAATATGGTCCCTTGACCTTGTGCATGCATTATAGTTGTGAGAGTAGATTGCTTGGCAGCTATAATAGAGAGGTCCTGCTGTTGATCCAAAGAAGTGGAGAGTTGAGTACGCACCAGGGAGTCATGGGAGGGCTTGAGAGTAATGTATTTCTGGAGAACTGCAATATACTGAGGAATGTGTTCTGGATTAAAAATAAATTTGAGCCTATTAGAATCAAATTCCTTAGTAATGTCACATGAACACTGATGAGCATGTGATGTCGTCCCTTCTTCATGCGTAATATGAGTAGCAGAATTAGTTGTCATTGCAGAGGTAGTATTATGCATGAGCATATCAGATTTGTGAGAGTCCTGTAGATGGCCCTTCAAGCAAGATGGCCCAATTAAAGAAGTCATATAATTACCGGAGAATAAGTCAGCACCTTGGACCCTGTTGTAAGTGGTAATTTGGAAATATTAAGTTGTGGGGCCTGCGATGCACTTTGGTCTATAAGGGCTACTGGACTCCTAATAGGCAGCAGAGGCTTGAGCGGCTCTAGAGTAGGTAGAAATGATGTTTCCAAGGTAATTTGGCTACTAGTAATTATGAGATTTGTAGCTTCTGTTTGGGCCGCCCCTAGCTGAGCTATATTTCCAGTTATGTATTTGAATTTGACTACATCATCATTATGGGAATACACAGCCTGTGGATCACATGAAGGGCCAACCTTACACGTGTCCTTTATCTAACTGTGTTTTGCAGAGCCAGGTAGCATAGTCATGAGGTCCCAGGCAATGTGTCAGATTGTCTTCAGACGCCTACATCAGCGCGTGGTGTTCCAGTAATGCATTTCCAGCCAGAAAATCTACTGAATCGAAGCTACTGATCGAAATGGAGGGAGGATGACAAGAAGAACCAGAGTTTGCGTTGGAGAGTTCCACCTATTCAGTGATATGCATTGCATTCGATAAGGATGGATTTTCCTCAGCTTCGAAATCCCAATCCTCTGGGTCAAAATCTGAAAGATTATCCTCATAGTTCAAATCGTGAATCTGATTAAAATCGTGCTCGCCTGGATTAATGTTAGCCTGAAGATTTTAATTTGGTTCTTGTTCCATGTAATCCCAAACATCAAGTACATGACCCAAATCCGGATTACCAGCAGGGTTCTCATTGGGGGCTTCCAATGGAGTAGGGGAGCCCGAGTGAAAGGATTCAATTGGTAAGTCTTCACTGGAGGCAACCGATGTGGTAGGGGAATAAGCATCATATATGTGAGTAAGATGAGTGCCAATTACATTGGTAGAGACAGAAATCCGGGTCGTGCGATTCCAATCCGAGTTGGGCAGTGCTCGGAGACAAGAGGTAAACATGGTTGACCATTAACAAAGAAAATTTCATAATTGGCCATTCCATGAAGATGTTCAGTCCGTCGAGTTAAAGACTCGGGTACTTCAAGCTTGGCAACCACATGTTATTTAACAGTTGTAAATAACATGTGGTTGCCAAGCTTGAAATAAGAGCAGAGCTCCAAAAACATTCCAGGGCCCATAAGTCAGAACAAGATATGCATCCTCAGGGCAAGAGAAATGGAATAAAAATACTGAAGGGGTTTTCTGATCCACCACTGGTCTACGAAGGCTCCAACATTCCTTGTATAGAAGGTAAAATGATGGAAACTAGGCATAGAAAAGTTAGGAGTTAGTTCACATCGATGTATGCGGCCCATTGACCATGGAAGCTCAAGGAGGACATGAGTATTTCATCACCCTTCACTGATTATTACTTCAAGATTGGGTTATGTATACCTAATGCATCACCCTTCAATTAGATCAAAGCGGTGCCCCTCATATGTCAGAAAATGGGATACTATCACAGTGTTTTGCACCTGCGACTCCCGAGCAAAATGAAGTATTGATATATATATATATATATATATATATATATATATGACTCTTTCAGACGTCTTGGGGTCTATGCCGAGCTATTTTATTTTACCTACGTCTTTTTTGGATATATGCTCTAGAAACGACAAGGTACTTATTGAATAATGTTCCATCTAAATAAGTGCCTAAGACGCCGTTTGAATTGTGGTTAGGGAGTAAGCCCAGCATGAACCACGTTCATAGTTGGGGTAACCTTGCACGTGTGCGAAAAAGGAAGATTGATTTAGATAAGTTATGAAGAAGATCAAAAGTATCTTTGTTTGTGGGGCATCTGAAAGGAACGAGAGGTGGACTATTTTAGGTTCCGGAGGACCAAATAGTGTTTGTTAGCGTAAATGCAGTTTTTTTTTTTCAGGAAAAGGACTACATAATGGAACACAAGTCCTTTAGTTTGACCATGTTAGAGAGAATGTTTGAGTCTCCTGCTCTGCCATCAACAGAGCTTCAAGAAAATTAACCATAAAATGCACCTGAACCATCTAGTACGGGAGATCTTCGTTATGGTGGGAGAGTTCTTAGATCTAAACAAAAAATTCACTATTTTGCGTTTGAGGAGACTACCGAGATAAGGTCTAGGACTTTGTAGATGCACCGACTGCGATAAAAACCTATTGGAATAATAATAATAATAAGCCTTGTATTCGGGAACATATTTTTGTAGTGTATAGTTCCGACCCGGAGCATTATACCAGGCCACTGTGATGTAATCCTTAGTACGACTTAAAAAGTTAAGAATGAACAAACAGATTATGCAAAAGTATGAAGAAGTTAACATCCGTTCTACCTTTCAAATAGGAATTTTAACTCTATTTTTCTTTCTTTTTCTAGTTTTCTATAGAGGGATTTTCTACTGAATCACTCTCTCTTTGAAATTTCTTTGCTGTAACTTTGCTTGGAGCAAATTACAAAACAGGTATTAATGTTTTAATAAGTTGATATGCATTAATTGACACAAAAGACCACATCATGCATAAGATATGCCAAGTCGCAGGGCCAAGGCTTGCTGCAGATGCACCAAAATGACTCGCTTATTATGCACTCGCTGCTCTCAAAACCTTCCTTTTTACGTGCTTTATCGCGGTCCCTTTTAACGCACGAGCCTGTGAACGTAATGTTTTTTACGTTGTGGATCTAGCCCACTTCAGTGTACATTATTCTCTGCTCGGTGTGGACTACAACAACAAACATGGATTATTTTCACAAATTGAAGAATTAGAATACCCCTTGAGAAACAAAATTAGTAGATACATGTTTAACGTTTAAAAATTTTTGAAGCACAAAGTCAAAAGGATTAAATGCACATAAAACCCCATACTTTGGGGTCATTTACACGGAACACCCCAGGGTTTGAATTTTGACCCCCACCACCCCAAATTTCTAATTTTGGTGCCCGCAGCACCATTTGACGGTTTTTACTCGTTGTGGTGGAATGTCTGTTAGAAGCCAAAGGGTACAAAGGTAACTTCCTCCATATATCCAACATGGCAGCCACGTCAATTTTTATTTTGTAAGGCATATTTGACCGCCGACAGCATTGAGACGGCGTTCTGCCGGCGACGGCGCCGAAGGGCACTGCTACTCCTCGTGGTGGTGCGTATCTTGATGGCATGGGTCTGATGGCGGCACTAAGTTGGATGGTGATGCCGGTCCTTGTCGATGGTGGGTAGGCGGCATAGTTGTAAGGCCGTAATCGTGAGGCGATGGTGGCGCCGATTGGAGCAGTTTATCGTGGTGGTGAAGCTTCGCTGAGCTTGCGATAGTGTTTCTCCAGTGCTTTTCGGAAGGCCTGCCGTGGTGGCAACGACGACATCTTGATGGGATGGTGGTGGCCGCTTGATTGCGACGGTGTCGGTAGCACAGATCTGAAGGAAGGATGTTGGTCCCTTGGTTGTCGACGGCCTCTTACCTGTGGTAGATGGCCTGGCTATGCGCGGTGGCGGCGCTAGATACTGACCCATGGCCGGCGGCACTGCCATGGCTTCTTCATCTTCTTCATCTTTGTGTGAGAGAGATACAGAAGGAGAGAGGGGTAAAACTCCAATGTTCGGATGATGTGGCTGCCAACAAGGATATTTTAATGAAGTGCCCATTTTGACCTCAAAATTATAACAGCCGTCCTCGAATTTTGAATTTCAACCGTCAAATGGTGCTGGGTGCACCGAAATTGGAAATTTGGGGTGGTGGGGGTCAAAATTCAAACCCTGGGGTGTTTCGTGTAAATGATCCCAAAGTATGGAGTTTTATGTGCATTTAATCCAAGTCAAAATATAGAAAAGTTTGAGCTCCAATTTGTCTGCCAAGGTCACTTTCGTTTAGCTTAACACCTAAACTGTAATCCTGCACATTACTTAAACATATAAGTACACATGTTAGCATCGCCCATATATTAAGGTCTCATTCTATTTGGGGATATGCATTTTTGGCTAATCAATTGCATTTGTAAGTGCCCCCATTGATGCATTCCTGGAAAATCATTCTTGATTGTTGCTTGCGCCCGCGTTCAATCCCGAGAAGAAAAAAAAACCAAATTCATAATAAGTTTATGCCACTGGGAGGGCCTTTAAACTAAATACTTCTCTTCTACAAATGTACATATTTTACGCAGATTGGAAAAAAAGAAATGGAATGTGTGATAAAAGATCCCACAAGACATAATCTATGAAAAATTTGACTCTTAATTCCGAGACAGAGAGTAGATAGAAAGAATGAGGGAGATGCAAAAGACAAAATATAGTCGGTTACGGGTGCATGGTTGTTAGCTTGTCTAAGGTGTAAGCGTTACGATCAAGACATTCGTCAAAATTTAGATTTTTAGTCAAACATATCGTTTCGATGCAAAAGACAAAATATAGTCGGTTACGGGTGCATGGTTGTTAGCTTGTCTAAAGTGTAAGCGTTATTATCAAGACATTCGTCAAAATAACTTCAAGGTTGTCACGGTCAGTGATTTTGTCCGAAGATCTGGCAAAACCGGTGACAGATTTCTTTGACTTTTAAGTTACAACACAAGTATTTGAATCCAGTAAACATGAAAGGTCAGCTACTGGCCTGTGGTAGTCTTGCTAGGGCTTCTGTAGGATGGAAATGCTGCAATAAATATCCAAGGGGTTCATGATCTAGAAATCGTAAATAGTTAGCGGAAGGTTCATTTTCATCTTTTACCAAATAAAGTATCTAGAAAAAACTGTCACGGTAAGTGAAGTTGATAGAGTAATCTCGCATACTCTACATCAAATTCCATATTGACTTGTAATCCACGAGTCGTGACGTATACATTGATTTGATTCTAAAGAAGAAAAACACAATTGAATGGATTACATTAGATCTGATAACGTTCGTGCAGGATCGGTATCAGTGTGAGTTGACACAGAAATACAAATAGTTTAAGGAAGTGCCTTTTTAATATTTTCACCCACCTCTAATAATAATTTATTAAAATAATTAAATTAATCAGAAGGTTTGACTTAAATTAAGCCATCATTCTTTTATCAAGGGGGCCAAAGAAGCTTGCTGATTGGAGTGGAGCTGTGGCGGTTTAAGTCAATATGGGGACGAGTTTTCTTAACCAAAATTATTGTGATTGAAATACCATTAATTCAAAATAGTTATTCAAGCTTACATCTTTTGCAATATGTTCATAAGAGAGAAGGACAAGTCGCAGACTCATGTTCGGTTGTGGAATCCCACCTATTTTAGCTTTATTACCAAATTTTCAGAATCTCATAGAAGTCGAACAATAACAAGTAGAAATCAAAGATTTTGGTAGAATAATGTTTTCATTCATACTCTTTACATTGTGTGTACATGTATATATACTAGTAGAGCAACCAATCTAGATCCTACAATCACTCCAGATCCTATAATCAAGCATACAACTATCCCTATAATTAAGCAAACAACTATCCTTATAATTAATGGGTCATTATCTACGATATAGGAAAATCTTCTCTACAAAATAGGAAAGGATCATAAGAAAATCATCCAAATCGCAACACTCCTCCCCCCTCAAGTTGGTGCATATATATCCCACATGCTCAACTTGCTCAGAAGCTTCGAGAATACTCTACTTGAAACTGCTTTAGTGAGAATATCAGCCAACTGCTCCTCTAATCAAATATGATGCAACTCCACAAATCTTCTCGTCCAACTTCTCCTTAATGAAGAATCTGTCTGTCTCCACATGTTTTGTGTGATCATCTTGAACTAGATTATGAGCAATGTCACAAGTTGCTTTATTGTCACAATAGAGTTTGATTGGCTGCTTAGATACACAGCCTAGGTCTTGTAACATAAGTCTTAGCCATAATGCCTCACATACTCCAAGTGCAATACCTCTAAACTCAGCCTCTGCACTTGATCTTGCAACAACATTCTGTTTTTTGCTTCTCCATGTAACTAGATTACCTCCTACAAAGGTGAAGTAACCTGAAGTAGAACGCCTGCCATCTATTATTCCAGCCCAATCTGCATCCGTATATACATCCACACTCCGATGATCTTTATTTTTAGTGAATAAAATTCCTTATCCAGGAGCAGACTTTAGATACCTCAAAATACGTAAAACTGCATTCATATGTTGCTCTCCAGGATTGTGCATTTACTGGCTTACAATACTTAACGCATAAGCCAAGTCTGGCCTTGTGTGTGCTAAGTACATCAATCTTCCTACAAGTCTCTGATATCTTCCTTTATCAACTGGTACTTGATTGGATTCAATACGTAATTTTAATCCTTCTTCCACCGGTGTATCTACTGGTTGACATGCTAACATACCAGTTTCTCGTAATAAGTCTAAGGCATACTTTCTTTGAGACAGAAAGATCCCTTTATTAGACCGAGATATTTCAATCCCAAGAAAATATTTCAAGGGGCCAAGGTCTTTCATTTTGAATTCCCTGGACAAGTGACCCTGTAGAGCTTACCTTTCTTCAGGATCATTTCCTGTAACCACCATATCATCCACATACACAATTAAGGCAGCGATTTTACCTTGCTTTTCTTCAAGAATAATGTATTACTCTGATTGTAACCAAAAGCTCTCATTGACTTTGTAAATCTTCCAAACCACTCCCTCGGAGATTTTTTCAACCCATACAATGCTTTCTGTAGTTTGCACACCTTCTAACTATCTGTCTTCGGCATCATGCATCCGGTGGGAGTTCCATGTAGACTTCTTTAGACAACTTTCCATGCAAGAAGGCATTTTTCACATCAAACTGCTGTAATGGCCAATTCAAGTTCGCAGCTAGCGACAGCAAGACTCGCACTGTGTTGATTTTAGCTACAGGTGCGAAGGTCACTGTATAATCAATTCCATAGGTTTGGGTGTACCCTTTTGCCACTAGTCTCACCTTAAAGCATTCAATTGTACCATATGTTTTGTATTTCGCAGTATAAATCCACCAACATCCAACTGGTTTCTTTCCTGGTGGACAATCAACAACTTCCTAGGTTTTATTTTCTTGCAATGATTTCATCTCCTCACTCACAGCTTCTTTCCACCTTGGGTCAGCTAAGGCTTCATGCACATTGTTAGAAATAGATACAGTAGATAATTGATTTGATTTTGACAAACGATGGTTTGATACAAAACGACTCATGGGATATTTAACTTTGCTACATAGTTCAGGTTCATATGTGGGTTTAGGTATACCTCTGGTGAGACGCGGTGGTAGCTGTTTTATATGTGGTTCAAGAGAATCCTCAGTGAGCGATTGGTGTGGTGTATCAGTTGCATGTGGTGTGTCAGACTTGGACTGAGATGGAGTTACAACTTCAGTTTCTGCATGCTCTTGACTACTTTCTTTAACCAATTTCTTCACTTGATTTACATGTTAAGAGAGTTCATCTTCAGAGATGTCGAAGTTACCCACATCTTCAGTGATTTGAGTATCTTCAAAGATGTGTACATCCATATTTTCAGGGAGTTCATCATCATAGTCTAGAGTCTAAATTTCCTTCCGATGCTCCTCTTGAAGTTCAGACTCAGTGGAAAAGTGCATCAAATCTTCATGAAAAACTACATCCAACGTAATAAACATTTTATGGGTAGGAGGATGATAGCATTGGTACCATTTTTGATAAGCAGCATATCCTAGAAAGACACATCGCAGCGCTCGAGGGGATAACTTGTTGCGCTGATACTTATGAAGATGTACAAAAGCGACACAACCAAAAACATGCGAAGGTAAATTCAGAAAGACTGGAGCAACAATCGCCTCAACGAGGGCCTGAGAAGGTGTCTGATAATCAATAGTCCTTGAGGGTACCCAATTAATCAAATATGCTGCCGAGATGAGTGCTTCGCCCCAATATAACATGGTAGATGTGCTTCGATCAATGAAGCACGGACAACCTCTAACAAGTGACGATTTTTTCTCGGCCACCCCATTCCGCTGATGTGTATTTGAACAAGTAGTTTGATGAATGATTTCATGTGCTTTTAAATACTGCTGTAGTTCAGTACTCAAGTATTCGCCTCCATTATCACTTTGAAGAACTTGAATTTGTGCATTGTACTGAGTATGAATCATTTTACAAAATTGCTAAAATAATACGTTCACCTCACTTTTAGATTTTATCAATTGCACCCAAGTCATCCTCGTACAGTCGTCAATAAACGTAATAAACCAACGTGATCCACCCAAGGAATTGACTTTTGATGGGCCCCAAACATTCGAGTGTATGATCATAAAAGGATCTGGACTTTATTTCAAAGCTAACGGAAACGAAACACGATGACTTTTTGCAAGTTCACAAACTTGACACTGAAAATTAGAAACATCACATTTTGTAAATAAATAAGTGTTCATACCCTATTCTGGTCGCACCCCAAGACCCGCCAAGGGACCCACTTTGCACGACACATCACCCAGTCAGCGGTCAACTTTTCAACGCTCGAGGGCCGGTCAAAGCAACGCATGCTCAAGTCACGTGAACCATTCGTGAAGCGACTTCGGCGTGCCTTCCACCCCAAGGGGTCGGCCTCCCTCTAGGGTCGGCCTCCCTTGGGGTCGGCCACCCTCGGGGGTCGGGGGTCGGCCTCCCCAAGGGGTCGGCCACCCTGGGGGGTCGGCCACCCCGAGGGGTCGGCCACCCTAGGGGGGTCGGCCTCCCTCTAGGGTCGGCCTCCCCCAAGGGGTCGGCCACCCTTGGGGGTCGGCCACCCTCGGGGGTCGGCCTCCCTCTAGGCTCGGCCTTCCCCAAGCGTCGGCCTCCCTTGGGGGTCGGCCACCCCATGGGGGTCGGCCACCTGCCTTGAATACCGACGCCGTCACCTTTGACCGTGCTCCGTAATCACGACGACCGTCGCTCGCGGCCGCGCTCCGCCATAGTCACGACGACCGTCGCTCTCGGCCGTGCTCCGTCGTCGCGATGACCGTCGCTCGTAGTTACGACGACCGTCGCTCACGGCCGCGCTCCCCCATAGTCACGACGACCGTCGCTCTTGGCCGTGCTCCGTCGTCGCGATGACCGTCGCTTGTGGCCGCTCTGTCGCCATGACAACCGTCGCTCACGGTCGCGCGCCATCCACGCAACGACCCTTGTCGCTCGGAGATCACTCTGCGACCCTCGTCGCCCGCACTCAACCGCGCCCCATGCGCTGCAATCATGTTATATGCTCACGGGATAGGCTACTCCTCCAGGACACTATCTCCGCCAGGGTGCCTGCGTGACTGGCCTACGTGCTCTGGCACTGGGGGCTCGCGTCGGCACCCCTAAGGACTATGACCCCCGGGTCACTCCGAGATGGGAGCAGGTCTTCGGAAGGGCATCTTGCCTAGTCCACCTGGCAGCTGGGCGTCGGGTCTTCCCCACCGCTGCCAGGACCTGTGGGATTCAGTAAGGGCTTGGACTGGAGGCTGGGGCAACGGGCTACTCTGACCATGCTACCGCGGCATGATCAGTCTCCTCAGACAGGCAGAGAGATGTCGCAAGGGCAGGGCAGCACGAACTTAGGGACCGGCAGTCCAACGAAGGGTCAGTGCGTTGGCCCCCTGGTGACGTGTCGTTCCCAGGGGGCGACACATGTCAACTTATGACACATGCACATTTTTGCCTATAAATAGTGGACTTTGGAGCTTTTTCAAGGATCGGATTCTCATTTGGACTTTTCACTTTCTCTCTCTAAAGGAAACATTCTCTCTGGAATTCTAGTGAGAGAAATATACTTGAACTCCCGTCTACGGACCCTGGACGCCATACCCTCATTACGGACTGCAGACTGTCGGTCCTGTTCATCGTCACCCTGCCTGCGCAGCACTGCCACCCCTCACGACCTGTCTGGGGAGCCTTGTCCTCGGCCCTTGCGCCGTCCTTGCTGTCTCCCACGTTGCCTACCTGGAAGCCAACTCAGACCGCATCCTTTGTGGCACCTCCACGTATCATCGAACCATTTTCGGCACCATCATTTTGGCGACTCCGCTGGGGAGGTGAGCATCGTATTGCGGTTTGCATAACTTCCGGACTTAGGCATTATGCCTGTGCAACGGAGAGCTACTAGGGCGACCAGCCAAGGACCCAACCCCGCCCTGCAAGAACACCACCTCGGTGATCAGGAGGAGACTAGCGCCGCGCGGCTCCGAGACCAGCTGCCGACCACTACCCCCGACGTACAAGTGCTCGTAAATGCAGCCATCCAGCAACTCACTCCGACCATCACCACGCTGCAAGATTCACAGACCGCTCTACTAGCCGCCATTATGGACATGCAAAAATCCATACAAGCCCTGTCCTCACAGCAGGCCGCTCCGTCAATCCAGCCTTCAGGACCGGGGCCAGCTTTTGACATCGCCCCGGCCCCAGTGTCGCGACTACCGCCGCCTTGGACATCTAGACCCTTGGCGGTAGGGCTCGCAACACCGTCGCTGCCGGTAGCCGACATATCTCCTTCTGCAGTGCCGCCCCGCAAGCTACACACGGATCTCGGGCCAGTCTTGCAGCAGATTCCCCCCGCTGTCACACCATCTCATCTGACGCCGGCAAGAAGCTCCTCCGAAACGCATGACTCCATTGAGATGGAACCTAATCCCTATCCAGTTGAGCAACACCAAACCCCCGGCCAAGTGATGGGCATGTCTCGCCAACCCACACTTGCCCTTGCACAGCTGCCCCTGCCAGCACCTGCACCATACCAACCCTCCCATGTCCCCGTTCATCAAGCCGTGCCATCTGGGGGCTCGGGGGCTCGCGACGCACCAGGCGGTCATCACCCCTTGACCGGCAATGAGGCACCATCCTCCAACTATGTCACTCAGTCAGATTTGGAGGCCCTTGTCCGTCGCCTGTCGAGGAATCCCGAGCCGGACTCCTCAACCCGTCTAACCGGACACGCCCCATACGCTAATGATATCGCCATCGCACCCTACCCCATCAAGTACAAGCAACCAAACTTTGTGCTCTTCAACGGACGTGAGGGAAACGCCCGTGAGCATCTAACAAGGTTTGCAGGCTCCTTGGAGCAGTATGGTACAGGAAGCAGCTTGAAGTTGAGAGAATTCCACAAGTCCCTTACGGGCTTGGCTTACACCTGGTATCACCAGATCCCCGCAGGGACCGTCCACACCTGGGGCGACATGGTCCAGCTGTTCTTAGACAAATTTCATTACGAGACCGAGCGCGTGACTATCGTTGATATTGCTGGCATTCGCCAGAACCAGGGGGAAGACTTGAATAAATATGTGCATCGTTTTCATCTTAAGTGCCTTGAGTGCACAGATTTCAGCAAAGACGAAACGTTGGTTCCCATATGCATCAAAAATATGATTGACGTCTACCGAGTGCATATCGAGAACCTACAGTTAAGGTCATGGGGACACCTCAAGGAGGCAGCCCGACGAACTTACGAGACAGTTGGTCCTGTCAAGTCATGGAAGCCTCGACCGCAAAGTACGCTGTTGGCCTCAGCAGATGCACCTATCACTCAACGTAGCAACGACAACAACAACTATGCAGGCTTCAAGCGTCAGCTTCCAGATGTGAACCAAGGCTCCGACAAGCGAAGGCAACAAAGACCCGCACCTGACTATCCCTGTGACCTGAATACAGTGAAGGAACTCTTGGCCGAATGGGTGGCGCATGACAAAAATTTCCAACTGCCACCAATGCGGACCAATATCACAGACGAAGAAAAGGCCAGGCCCACCTACTGTCCTTTCCATCGAGCCCTTGGCCATCCGCTCAAAGATTGCAATGCACTGCGAACCATCTTTGCAAGGAAGGTAGCGTCGGGCGACCTGCAGCTACGGAAAAATAACGATGTGCGCAAAGATCCCTACCCACCGCATCGCAACAGTAGGGAGCACCAGGCCCTTATGGCTGTCACTGACCATGTCGAGCCTGTAATCCACGAAGCCCCGGCAGAGCCCACACTGACCCTCGTGCCTCCTCCAGCTAAGCAGTCGATGCCTCCCCTTCGACAGATGACGAAGATCAAAAGTTTTTTTGATGAAATGGGGTTTTCACCCGCCGCCCGGACTTACCTTTCCAATTGCCTGCTCGAGGTCACCACCGGCCTCGGTTCCGAATGCTTCGCCGCCCAGGCTGAATTACGTCACATCCCCTCTACGGCCTTAGTCTTCTCGGATGAAGACTCGCCGCCGATCGAGCATCACAATCGGCCGCTGTTTTTAGAGTGTACTGTTAATGGCACGGGCTTCCGTCGTGCCTTGGTTGATTGCGGCGCCTCGATCAACATCATACCCTCATCACCCTGCAACAGGCCGGCATTCCCCCAAGGAAAATCATCCGTGACCCCGTCAATATTACCGGCTTTGGACAGGGTCCTCAGTCGACCCTCGGCCATATCACCGTCGACCTCATGGTCGGAACTGTCCGTCGCGACACTACTTTTCACGTAATAGACAGCGAGTCTGCCTTTCACCTCCTGCTCGGGAGACCATGGATCCACGACAACAAGGCCGTTCCCTCAACATACCATCAATGTGTGAAGCTGGTAGCCGGTTCTACGGGACATGAGGTAGCAATGACAATCCCTGCAACCAAAGCCCCCTTTGAATGCGCCGAGTCTTATTTCGCCGAGGCCTCCTTCTTCACTAATTTCGCCGAGGATGGGGAGAATGCTACTCATGTACATTCTACCAGGCTGCCGACCTGGGATGAGCTGTGCGGGGACAAGCTTCCCAAGGACAAAACCGGGAGAAGTAACAAGAATAATGGGTCAACCCCACCGCTTCCGCCTGCTGCCACGACCAATTCCCCCCTTCTTCCCCCAAGTCCAAGAAGCAAAAGGCTGAGCCGGCCTTTCGACGTATCGTCAAGGACGGCAAGATCATCTATCAATTATGACGGTATGCAGGGGCTCCAGGCGGTCCCTCCTCAGACCCCCTCGACCCCGACCCCCTTGGAGAGACTGAATGGTGCCGCACGGCCGAGCATTGCCAGCCAGATCCTGACCTCACCCCCGGCGCGGCACCACCTTGCTATGAGGATGGCCCTCGACCTCAGGCTGAAGATATTGAAGAAATCAACCTGGCCGACCCGGGCGAAGAACCGCGGCACACCTACATTGGCACAAAACTCGCCCCCGGCCGAAGAGAGGAATTGGTTTCCCTCCTACACGAGTATCGTGATGTCTTAGCATGGAGCTACAATGAGATGCCCGGACTGGATCCTGCCTTAGTCACACACCATCTCAACATTGCTACCGGATCTATCCCTAGCCGACAGCACCCGCGGACATTCCGCCCCGAGCTCGAATTGAAAATCAAGCAAGAGATTGAACGCCTCCTGCGCGCAGGCTTCATCGAACCTATCACTCACCCTATTTGGCTGGCTAATGTCGTCCCTGTACAAAAGAAGAATGGCCAAGTCCGCGTCTGTATCGACTTTCGGGACTTGAATAGGGCGTGCCCCAAGGACGAGTTTCCACTACCCAATATCGACATGCTCACGGAGGCCGCCGCCGGATATGAAACTTTATCTTTCATGGATGGGTTCGCAGGTTATAATCAGATTCGCATGAACCCCGACGACAGCGCCAAGACAGCCTTCCGCACTCCTATGGGTAATTTTTGTTGGAAAGTTATGCCTTTCGGCCTCAAGAATGCGGGAGCTACGTATCAAAGGGCTATGACAGCAATATTCCATGACATGATACACCATACTGTGGAAGACTATGTCGACGATCTTATTATCAAATCCAGGAAGGAAAGTGATCACCTCACCGACCTTCAAGCGGTCTTTGATCGTTGCCGCCAGTATAACATGCGGATGAATCCATTGAAATGTGCCTTCGGAGTCTCCTCCGGCAAGTTCCTCGGGTTCTTGGTCAGTCGACAGGGCATCGACGTTGACCCCTCGAAAGCAGCCTCCATCCAAGAAATGCCCCCCCCAAGAACACAAAGCAACTGAAGAGCTTCCTCGGCAAGGTCTCTTACCTCCGACGCTTCATACCCGCACTGGCCGAGCTCATTACGCCATTTCAACACTTGACGCGTAAAAGCGCACCGTGGAATTGGGGCGCGCCCCAACGGCAAGCATTTGAACAGATTAAGGCGGTCCTCATGTCACCGCAAACCATGGTCGTACCACAACGAGGCATCCCACTCCTACTCTACCTGACTTCCACACCCAGATCCATCGGGGCTTTGCTTGCCCAAGAAGTCGAAGGTGTCGAGCGTCCTGTTTATTACCTCAGTAGAGTGATCAGAGGGCCCGAAGCCAACTACTCCGAGCTCGAGAAACACTGTCTAGCCTTGGTGTACGCCTCACAAAAGTTCAGACATTACTTTCTAGCGCATCAGATCACACTCGTCACCAAGGCTGACCCGCTCCGTTACATGCTTACACGTCCCGCCCTGTCTGGCCGACTCACACGGTGGTTGCTGCTGTTGGCCGAATTCGGTTTATCTATCAAGAATCCTACAGCTCTGCGGAGCCAAGCACTCGCAGACCTCCTGGCCTTCTTCCCACGCCAACAATATGAACCGATATCGGATCAACTGCCGGGGGAGGAGACAGCCCTGATCACCGACATCGATGGACTGTGGACGCTTGAATTCGACGGCTCTGCCACTAGCAAAGGCCCCAATGGCACGCCCCTCCGGCAAGGGGGTGCCGGCATAGTCTTGCGGGCACCAGACGGTGTTACCACTTCATTATCCTTCAAACTTGCATTCCCGGTGTCTAACAACGAAGCTGAATACGAGGCACTTGTCATTGGCCTCATGATCGCCGTCAGTATGGGGGCTAAGGCGCTGTGTGTGAAAGGAGATTCAAATTTGGTCATGAAGCAGGCGGACGGGGAGTTCGCGGTCAAAGAACCAGCCTTGGCACCTTATCGTGCCTTGGTGCAACACTTGGAAGGAAGACTCGGTCATGTCCAGTATGAACATCACAATAGGTGCCACAACAGACATGCGGACTGCTTGGCCACGATCGCGTCAAAGATAGAGGTCGATGGTGAACAACGGATGCTAACCATCGTCAAGAGAATGGAACCATGCACAGCACTGAACCTAGTCCCGAGGGACGTTACTGCGGACGATTGGAGGCAACCTATCATCGACAAACTTAAAGCGCCATCTCTTGCTCATGCCTCCACCCTTACAGACTTTTCAATGATGGGAGATGTCTTATACAGGCGGTGTCCCGGAGGCACTCTAGCAAGGTGTTTGGCACCGGAAGAGGCAAAACACAAATTACAGCTCGGCCACCAGAAGTGTTGTGGCTTCGACGGTCCCCCTCTGTATCGTCGCCTCCAGCGTATGGGATTATATTGGCCATCCATGGCCAAGGACGCCTCGGATATACAAAAGGATTGTCCCGAGTGCCTGTATGCACCCGACGGTGCCGAAGCTCTTGTCATTGACATCGAGGGTGACTGGCGCCAGCCTTTCATCCAGTATCTATCCCACGGGATTCTACCACCTGACCGCGGCTCAGCACGATCCATCAAGCGCAAGGCAGTCAGGTATTTTGTGACGGAAGGCGAGTTATTTCGCAAGGGATTTTCGGGACGCACCCTGCGATGCTTGCAAGGTGCCCAAGTGGTCAAAGTCATTAACGAAGTACACAATGGTGATTGTGGTGAACATCAAGGCTCCCAGAAGCTGTATGCAGAATTACTAAGATTGGGGTATTATTGGCCGACTATGGAATCCGACTCCATCTCGCATGTCCGACGCTGCCAACCCTGCCAGCGGCACGCCGACAGGATACACTCGCCAGCATCCGACTTGCACATGATCTCAGCACCTTGGCCATTTCATTCTTGGGCCCTCGACCTCATCGGCCCCATCCACCCGCCGTCCAGAAGCCATTCATGGATCATGGTTGCTACTGAACGCTTTACGAAGTGGGTTGAAGCCGTACCTCTGCGGAGAGCCACGGGAGGTGCCGTTTCCAACTTCTTACGCGACGTCATCTGTCGTTTCGGCATCCCTCGATGTATTATATCTGACAATGGCACCCCATTCATTAACCGAGAGGTTCGAGCTCTCATGGAAAGGTACAACATCAGCCATGCCACATCAACTCCCTATTACCCGCAAGGTAATGGTCAAGCTGAAGCGTCCAACAAGACTTTGCTACGAGTATTATCGCGAATGGTGCATGACGCCGACCGGTCGTGGTCCGAACAACTGAATCTGGCACTCTGGGCCTACAGAACATCCATGCACACAGCGACAAAGGCCACGCCTTTCTCTCTCGTCTACGGGGACGAGTGTGTGGTACCTGCCGAGATCGCAGAACCATCGGCTCGACTTTCCCTAAGCAGCAGTCTCGGAGATGAAGAAGCCCGGCTCGCGGCACTTGACGGCCTCGACGAACGACGAGCCACGGCCCTGCGCCGCATGAAGAAGTATCATGAGCAGCTTACGAAAGCTTATGGGAAGACCGTCAAGCCACGTTCGTTTATCGAGGGCGACCTTGTTCTTCAAGCTGCCAAGCATGTGCGGGCCAACATGTCAGCTCCTAAATTCACGCCAAACTGGGAGGGCCCTTTCACGGTGCACGAAGCCCGCACTAATGGCTCGTACCTCCTGCTCAACCACGACGACGGTCAGGTCTCGGCCCCCATCAACGGCCGCTACCTGAAGAAGTATTATGTGTAGTCGCGTCATAGAACGCGCCCTCATAGCATTTTTGTACATGCGACATTGCTTGCAGACTTGTATTTTTTGTTGATCTGTGTAGCGTTCTACACTAGTCGTGTAATGGTGTTTTGTACCGCGTCCTATCAATACAAAGTCATGCTGTTACCTCAACTTCTGCCCAGCTGGCACTCATTCTCAACCTATGCTTCCTAAGT
>JAVXUP010003960.1:0-46802 GCA_033070095.1 Escallonia herrerae | reverse complement strand
GATCGTATCCGATTCCACTTTTCTCAAAAACACATCTTTGTCTTCCCAAAAGAATATCCAAATTCTCTCTTCCTTCGGTAAATTTTGAAAAGGTAAAATTCAGATCTTCAATCTCCTTTTCTAAATTGATTTTTTGTAAAGAAACATCTTCCAGTTGAGATTTTAAGAAATCGTTTTCAACTGAAACTTTTACTCCTCGGAGAGATTGGATTTCAGAAGACAAAAGAGAATTTTCCTTCTTAGAAGCATTCAAATTGTTTTCTAAAGACGTATTTTCAGAAATATAAAATTCAATCTTTTCTTGAAACTCTTCTTTTTCGCCTTCTAACTCTTCAACAGTACTTATCAAAGAAAGAGCCTTATTTTTTAGATTAGTATTTTTAACTTTTAACTTTTCATAATTTTTACTGAGTTCGAGAAAAGCTGTCTTAAGTTCATTATAATGATTTTCAGAGATTACCTTGGGATCGTCATCTTTGGCCATGAAGCAAAGTTGAGCTACGTCATCATCTTCGCTGGATTCTTTGTCACTTTCATCAGAGTCATCCCAAGTTAGCAGAGCCTTTCTGGACTTGAACTTCTTTTCTTTGAAGTCTCGACTGTTGCTGCTTGCAGTTTTGCTTTTGAGTTGTGGACATTATTTTTTTGATGTGCCCAGTTCTACAGCATTCAAAGCAGGCATCAGGATTATCCTTTACATTCCAATCACTATTAGTTCTTTGATGTGATTGATTTGTAGGATTTCTTCTATACTTCCCATCTCGCTTGCTTGCGAGAAACTTCTTGAACTTCCGAGTTATGAGAGCCATTTCAGGATCAGAATCATCGCTGCTTTCTGTAGGTTCATGAGAGGTCTCAGCTTTAAGAGCTAAGTTTTTCTTCTTGGAGGTGGTTTCTTCTTCGTCATGAATTTTCATTGTAATTTCATGAGTCATTAGAGAACCCACCAATTCTTCAAGCTTCAGCACGTTCAAGTCTTTTGCCTCTTGAATAGCTGTGAGTTTTGCTTCCCATCTCTTTGGAAGAGATCTGAGAAGCTTTCGGACGACTTTCTTTTCTGGATAGACTTTACCCAAAAGCTTTAGTCCTTTTAATGAGTGTGAATCTGGAGTACATCTCATTTATGGACTCGTGCTCCTTTATCTTGAAGGCCTCATACTGTTGGACCAACATGTTGATCTTGGTCTCTTTTACTTGATTTGTTCCTTCATGAGTAACCTCCAATAGCCTCCACATTTCTCTGGCTGTCTCACATGCTGAGACTCGATTGTACTCGTTCATGTCAAGGCCACAGCTGATAATGTTTTTAGCTTTATCATCCATAGAGAAAAGCTGCTCCTCATGACTATCCATTTCAAGACTTCCTTTCAGAATCTTGGTTCCATCCGGTCCATCCTTCATAGGAATTATAGGACCATTTTCAACAACATACCATACGTGTGTATCATGTCTTAGAAAATTCTTCATGCGGTTTTTCCAGTAGCTATAGTTGTCATTCTTCAACAAGGGTGGCCTGGTGGTTGCTGATCCTTCTTCCATGATGCAATTTTTAGCTCTTGACGATTAAGTCACAGACAAATACCAGAGCACACGGCTCTGATACCACTTGTAGGTCCCTAAATACACCTAGAGGGGGGTGAATAGGTGATTTACAACTTTGAGTATAAATTTAAAAATGAGATTACAATGTAATGACAGATATAATGATAACAGATTTAACACAGAGATTTATACTGGTTCGGCCCCACCAGCCTACGTCCAGTCCTCGAGCCCTCCACACAAGGGAGACCTACTCAAGCCTTTCACTAAATCAGCTAGCTTTGGGTGCTAGCACAAACCGCAGTACAATTTCCAAAACCCTTCCAAGGTTTCCAACTGATTACAAATGAAAAGAGATTTACACTTTGAATACAATAAACAAGCTCCTTCTTGAGCAGATGTTACAATGAAAATTTAAGACTAAGCCTTCTTAGGTGGGAAGATCTATATTCTTTCAAGAACCAAACCAAGAAGCTTAACTTTCTCAAGAGTAAACTCACTCAATAAAGAATAGATGAGAACAAGAGATTGAGATGAGAGAGTTATTGAAGAGTAAAAAAGTTCGCGTGAGTAAAAAAAAATTGTAAATGCTTTCACAGATCCCCTATTTATACAAATAAGAGATAGAGAGCCGTTAAGAAGGGAAAGCCAAACAGGAAGGGTTCGACTAAAACATTTTTACTTCGACTAAAACATTTAGCTTCGACTAAAAGTCTTGGCTTCGACTGAAAGTCTTAGCTTCGACTAAAAGTCTTGGCTTCGACTGCAAGTTTTTGCCTTCGACTGAAAATCTTTGCTTTGACTGAAAGTTACAGCTTTGACTGAAAGAAAAGATTTCAATTTTGAGTCGACTAAAAACAGTTTGCCTTCGACTGAATGTCTAGCCTTCAACTGAAAGTCTTTGCTTTGACTGAAAGTCACAGCTTCGACTGAAAGTTTATCCTTCGACTGAAAAACTTTGCTTCGACTGAAAGTTTATCCTTCGATTGAAAAACTTTGCTTCGACTGAAAGTCTTGGATTCGACTGAAAGTCTTAGCTTCGACTGAAAGTTTTTGCCTTCGATTGAAAGAGACGGTTTTGGTTTTTTACTAAAATTTCTGTCAAATCTTTTAAGAAAGGCTTAGAAATGCTAACAAGGAAAAATAGACTTCAGATTCTTGCATCTTCAATGTAGTCCAAGTCTTTAAATCCTGAGTCCGAGTCCAAGTCCAAGTGAAGGCTTTGTCCATGTCAAGGTCTTGTCTTTATATGATTAAGATAAAGCCTGAAATATTTATCTTAAAAATGTTTTCAGATTAATGTTAGAAATAACAAGACTAGAATCATCAAAATCAATAAGTCAACCCTGTTAACCTTTGGACTTAATTGGTTCAAGTGGTACTTTAGGTACAAATTTTGTACTTTTGAAATATTAGGTTCTTAAGCTGTACTTGAGTGATACTTTGGGGTACAAATTTTATATTAGCTAATGGTGACAATTACAACCCAAACCCGTTTACCTGCCCAAATCTGCCCACTTAAAAATTACCCAAACCCATCCTTTTATGTAATTAGGTATAACTGGGTCAAAGTTTCCTACCCACCAACGCATTGGTTTTCATGTTTTAAATGGGTGCCCATTTAACTATCAGCACTCTTTTACTTGTTTGACTTATAACTTTCCATGTACCTCAATTGTCTGTTCCTTTCTCTCGACTAATCCCTCACTCGTCCATTCTTCTTTTGTTTTCCCTGAGCAAACCACCAAGCCCGTCGTCGCTCGCCGCCATTTCCTCACCCAATGCCGTCATCATCTACATTCACCCGCGATGGCCACTCATCTGTGTGCTCGTCGTTGCCGCTACGTCACCACCACTGTCGTTGCTGCCACTCCCTCGTTAGCCGTCAATGCAACGGCTTTATCACCACCAATGTAACTGCAGCGGCGCCCTCACCCAATGATTTCCGCAAAGGCCTGGATCTTGGCTCAGATATGGAAAGCCTTTGGGGGAAGGATGATCGATCTTCAACTTGTGACGTTTGGATTTGAAATGGGTGTGACATTTGGATCTAAAATGGTGGCGGTGGCGCTCGCAGTGGTGGTTATTGTTGCTATGATGGCGGCAACAATGGCAGGGGAAGAAGAATATGTAGACCACTAGTAAATTATACAAAATTCATGAGCAATTCGTAAGCAGTAAGAAAGCTCGCCAATTCTAATGCACTATTTTCTGTTGTGTCATTGATCTTGTACGAAATGCATCAAGGGAAAGTTCCATATGTTATGGCTTGGTCCATGTAGAATGAGTGCATCAACCTTACCTTACGGGCAAAACACAGGCGTACAACTCTGTTTATATGTAGTTTTCTGAACATTTCCAAGCCTAAAGGCAAATCCTTGTGGTCCATAAAAATGAAAGCAACAAAAATTTTGTTGCTTTCATTGTGTAGATGTGAATGATAACTTCTGTTCTGAGCACCTTGTACGGTGGTCATTTTGGTTGCAGTATTGAGGCGGTGGTGGCTATGGTTGTCGTTGCGGTTGTAGAAGTAAGTGTCTGGGTGGTGGTGGTTGTGGACACTCGCTGCTGACCATAGTAATAGGCATGATGGCTATTGGGTGCCATGGTGGTAAATGAGAGAGAAAACAAGTGAAGAGAGAGATAAGGAGGGGGGGACATAAAGGGAGGGAGGGGGTTTATTATGGGTATAGCGTAGTGGCTGTTGGGTGACATTTGTTGTGTTTACAAAAGATGAAGCAGAGATATTTAATTACATATGGGCCATTATTGGGTTAAATGGGTGAAACCAACCCAATTAAGAACTGACCCATTTGACCCACAGCTAAATGGGTTAAAATGGGTAAGTCACCCATTTATACCCAACCCATTTAACCCTCACCTAAACCTAACCCACCCATCCATTTTGCCGCCCCTAGTATTAGTCTTAGGGTTTGTATCAGCATCAAAGAAAGCAAACAACGTTTCACTAATACAAAAATGTTATAGTAGCTAAAAAGTCCCTATACAAATGACTTCAGTAAAAGTATGGGTAAAAGCTTGGCTCAATGGACATCTTTTTCTAAGGTATATGCAAGCATTGTAAAAAACTTTTATTAGCTATAATCAGCTTATAAATACTCACCATCTTGATTTGATTTTGGGTCTTTGGTTATGGAACTTTTTTGCCCTTTTCCCTATACAATCATGGTTTGAGTATTGAATACACGCTAGCTACATATTAAGCAACATTGATTTACTTTAACATAATCGCAAATTCCTACAATGACTAAAGTAAAAGGTAATAGTACTGATTTGCTCATTGCCTATAAGAATGTCAAGCGTATGAGCTCAAACTTCCAAACACTGTTCTCTAGTATCTAATGATCGAAGGAGGTGTCGCATTCACCACTGGCTGATACTGTTGCATTGTAGCGAAACGCCTCCAAAATTTTAGACCCGAAAAGGTCAAACTCGGAGTCGACATCTTATTTAATTAAAAAAAAAGAAAAAAAGGACAAATAAGAAAAACCCTAAAGACTCGAAAATGAGGCTTCTAATCTATTAAAAAAAAGAAGGTTGGCTTGGGGACAAAGTTATACAACGAGACGGTATTAGGAACCCGTTACAGCTATACCCTAATGGTCTCTACTTTACTTTTATGATTTTTGGCCTTTAACATGCAAAACATAAATATGCACATAATTATATAGATCCACCCTAATTCTATGGCTTTAGTTTGAAACAACCGGGGTAGAATGACCTACGTATCCGGTCAGATAAGTCAGAATCAAAACCACGTAGTTCAGACTGGACCCTATGGGAGGCTAGAAAGCATTATAACGTTACCTCTAGACGATGCTTGCTTGGAAAACTCAGAACTACCTCACGATAAATCCACAACCAAGTAGAAAATATGGAGAGTTTTATATAAAACGCTAAATTTCTACTTAGAAGTGTGCACCACTTGTAGAGAGGAATGTCACAATTTTTTCTTTAGAGAGAAAGCCTCCTTTAAATTGTAGCCCAAAGGCTCCTTTTTTTGGGTCTGAAAGAAAAGATAAAATAGTTTTTTGAGTCTAAGATCTCTGATAGAACCAAATATTTGATTAAAATTGCACATGGAGAAAAAGTCGACTAAACGGTCCCCTTAGTATGTTAAGGTTTTTTTCTCGAATTTAAGGATATTTTTGTCCTTAATTTGATAATTGTCTCCGATAAAGCAAATGGTATGTACTAGATTTCGGAAATTATCTCCAATTTTTATCTAAATCGAAAAAAATTGCGTGCATCGTGGATTAATCACAAGATAATTTTAAATTATCTAGCTAATCACAATCTCCTAATTAGATTGGAATCAAAACTAAGCTTGATATTTGTCACTACGCCTATACCCATGGTTAATAACAAATCTTAATTACCAATAAAGTCCATCATAATAAATAAATTAAAGACTACTAAAATAGGATGTCTACATTTACCCGCTTCTACATTAATAATAGGAGGTGTATATCAGCTGTAACACCTTTAAAAGATTTGACAAGTTCTCATCAAGAAGAAAGAGGAGACGTTATTTAGAACTCTGAGATATAGAATCAATAATTTCTACCTAGAGTAACGTCAACTACTTTTTACACAAGAAGGCAAACAACAAGAGAGCAAATAATGATTTACTTCAACATAACTACAAGATTCTATAATGACTAAAGTAGAAGGTAATAATACCTTTCCATCGATTGCCCTTAAGAAAATCAAGCCTACGAGCCCAAATGTCCCTACACTATTCTCTAGCATCCAATAAGGAGGCGCTTTATTGAATGCTGGCCGATGTCATTGCATTGTTGCTGTTACAATAAACACAAAAGGTATATATCAGACGTAACACCTTTTCAAAAATTGACAACTCCTAATCAAGAAGAAAAAAATATAGGTTATTAAGAGCTTAGCAATATAGAGCCAATAATTGCTTCCTGGAGTAATGTCCAACTACTGACACAAGAAGGCGAACAACATGAAAAGGGACTAATTGTAACACCCCGAAAACTCGAAGCTTTAACACCCGGATTTTCTGGAGCGTTATCACCCCGAACTCCCAGAGCGTAAAAAACAATCACTACTTAATGACATAAAAACCTCAATTTCAAATAACTAACTATGAAAACTTATGTCAGAGCTTTTAATCATTACAATTCCTCAAATTAATTTAAATCTAACCTTCAAGTTAGAGAAGTTTACCCGTGCAGGGGTCTTAATGATCAATACTAAATATTAAATTCACTTCCTTACGCTCGCTCGGCTCTAATCCTTATTAGGACAACTTAATGCTGCTTTTCACCTGCGGAAAAGAAGTCAAAGGAGAGTGAGCTTTCGAGAGCCAGTAAGGTTGATCAAAGATATAAAACAACAAAAACAATATCAGACTGTTTTACATTTAAACCAAATAATAACTTTTAAAATGAAGAAACAGAACGATTCAATTGATTTTCTATATACAATCAAATAATAATTTTAAAAGCGTTTTCAAATAAAATCACAGCATTTCAACATAAACATAGGGATGAGTATCAACTCAATTCCTTAAATTAACAATCATTTCAAAACACTTCAAGTGCAATAAAACATAAATAGATAACATTGAAGATGAGTAGTACGTTGTAGCAAAGCCACCCCGGTAGTGCTCGATACGCTATATGCACACTGACTAATCGGTCTAGGTACTAGTTTAACCCAACTAACAGACCATCCTTATAACTCCCAGGTTTACTAACTCATGTCAATATTCAAGGAATTTAAACACGATTCAAATTATTTTACAATGATTGAATTAAATAAACAGATGAGAATAATGAATTCCAAACGATCGCTATCAGGCTCAAATCAGGGTTTCATGGACAGTTTCAAAACATTTTTTATATCAAACATAAATTCGAACCAATGTAGTTCATAAAGTTGTCATGATAAAAAATTTGAAATCATAACGATGGAGTAGGGTTCAGATAAAATTCTTTACCTCGATCCAAGCTAAAGCAAAGTTACCGAACCTCGATCAATAATCTCTGAATAAACCTAGATTGACAATTCATTTGTTAGAACACAATCTATGCTATAATACTATGAATCCTAATATTAACTACCCACCATGTGCTTACTTCTAACCCTGAAATTGTATGACTCGAAGCGGTCCCGCCCACAACTAACTTAACCGAAATCCTTATGCACTCTTCAGTATGTAACGATACTCCAAACACATATTAAATTTTAGCAAAATACTTTTACAGCTTAAAATATTATAAAAAGTCAAACTATGAGTTTTCTAAAATTTTGAATATTGTTGAATTAAAACTAATTTCTTTAAAATACACTAAAAACCCATAAATTTCCAAAATTGTTTCTAGTAGAAAATAAAGTCCCATAATTTTTGTAAGAATTTTAAAAAATATATAGCAATTATAGAAATTAAACTCAGAATTTTAAAGACATCAAAACTATTTCTAAATTTTTTATTTTCCTAAAACCATAGCAAATCAACTCTAAAAATCATCAAACTTAACCTGGGGCTTATTTGTACTATAAAAACATTACTCTAATTTTTTCAAAATATTTTTATGAGTTTTACGGACTCAAAAGAATTTTTACAAATCTAAAATTTCAAAAAATATTAAAAATTGATACGATCTCAAAAAATTATGAATTTTTTGCCATAAATTCTGTTTAGTCTAAAGTATCAAATTTTAAAACTTTACTTGTTAACATTCACTATATGTCATCCCATAGATGTATCTATCGTACCTAACGCTAATCCCGTACCCACAAACACATTAACCTATACACATACCTGTGCGCCCAGCTCACGCCCAGAGACATATACATGCAAACCATTGCACAGCACTACACACACACACACACAGCCAGCTACTTAGTGGCAGTTCCCCATTTCCTTTCCCCGTCACGCTTACACTTCACTCACGCGTATACACACAGGTAACACATAAATACACACCAACTCTTCCACCTCCATTACAAGCTACTGCTCTATCTCCGTTACAAGCTACTGCCTCTTGTCTTCCCCTGCCAAAACCCAACTCTCGACCCACTTCCCACTCACCTCTTCCACACAGACAACACTCATGCACTCACGGATGCACACATTCTTGTTTCTCTGCACATACACACACAAACACCTCCAACACAGGCTGACTGTGGCAGCCTCTCTCCCAGCAAAACCCACATATCCTCATAGCCATTTTTTTTCTTTAAACCCCGCAGCCCCTTCACACTCACACCTAACAAGCTACACACACACACACACACACACACTGCCCCTAACACAGCTACTGCCTAACGGCAGTAGCTTCCTTTATTTGCCCAAAACACACACACCCATTCACTCAAACGCATACACAAATGCATCACTGCCTCACACACCCACTTCTTTCTTCATTCACACACACACACACACAATATATAAGACAACCACACTCTCACTCATTCAAACACCCACCCACATATTAACAAACACAACATGCACTCTCTCTCTCCACACCCACTGCCTCACGGCAGTGGGTCATTCCTACTTCTCCTCTTAATATGTCCAACAACCTCATACCCACACATCACTCACACAGGTCCCATGCATCACTATGTTCCAAATCACTCTGAAACCTGCAATATATGTTGGAAATAATTTAAAGAAAACAACTTTTCTTGTTAGTATGCTCATAAACAATGAAACTTCAAAAAATTTCGTGTACCATTGCATCCCTTGCCAAGAGATGTGAAGAGTGTATTTACCTCGAGGTCTCTTTGATATTGCGATGATATTCTTACCGACCAAACGGAAATCATTCTTAGTACGAAACATCCCGCTTGAGCCATACAAAAGAAGTATTTTTCCAGCTAGCTAGGTTGAGGCGCGGACTAGGTCGCTCTCTTTAAGACGGTTCGCGCCCCTACGGTATATAACCGGTGCAATAGGCCTCAGCACGCCGCCTCCAGGATACAACAGCCCAGCTTTTCTACTCTTGATTTAGCTTCTCTTAGCTTGCACAACAAGAGAAGCGGAAGCTCCACACAACACTTTTCTTTGTCCAAAACATTACTGAGAATCAGCACACTAGTGTATACTAGCATAAAACCATCTGAATGGTGTGTGGTGAGGAAGGCTCAAAAACAAAGGCCAAGCTTAACAAAAGACAACCATTTTCCATTGTAGCCTGGATAACCCGTGCGAGGCTTTCCATCTTGTTTTTTGAAAAGATGATTGGGAACTCAACCAAGTCTTTGTCTATATAAATAGTGTAATGGAAAATAAAACTGACATGCCATTAATTGGTAGAGTTTAAAGAAGGTTTTAAAAACATTTAAACTCAATAAAGGTGAAAAAATGTGGCACATTTAAATTATAATGATGAGACATTATGGTACAAATAAATTTTTCAAAACACATTGAATCATTTACACTTATTGACTAATAAAGATAAATAAGTACACTAATATATTTCAAATATGTAACAGCCAAATAATGAGGGGAAAAAATAATAAATTATGGTTGACTATTAATCTCCTTTTTTTATTAAAATACTCCAACAATCCCCCACTTATTTTAATAAAAATAGAGACATAAAAGGTAAAGCAACAAAATTTTTGGACAAAGATAGAATATCATGCATCATGAAAGTGGCTCTGCCTTGAAACCTTCACTTAGTGTTTCGGCAATTCTCGTACTAGAGTCAAAGTGGCTCAGCCTTGAAACGATGACTACTTGAGGGCACGTAGAATCGCATCACACACATGATATTCCAGGTGTTCTAAACCAAGCTTCTCAAAGCCAGCACATTATGGCCTTGTGCTTTATCCCAGCTTTCGTGAGTGCTCTAGAGATTTAGCCCAAATCTCATAGGAAGCGGCCACAATTCCACACTCATATAGGTGACTCTATCAAGGATGCTCTCGTAACTAACACATCCCACCCGTATGGGCTATAGAACTCATTAAGAGATTAAAATATCTCAACCTCCATCAACGTTACGAGAAACATGTACTTACACCATAGGGAGGGACATTATGTCACAAGACAAAATAGTACATGTATGAAAACAAGTCACTCTATAATTCGTTGGTCCCCTGCCTAGTTCTTGGGATCTCCAGTCCCTAGGAGGTTGTATCCTTATAGGAGACTTTATACAAATTTGGGCTTACATCCCATCCCCCTTGATGTGCATCAGACCTTCAATGTTGGCCAACTTATCATAATACAATTGATACATGATCACGGTCTGGTATCTGCACTTTACCCCACATGGTCGTGCTTTGCGAAATAAGTGATATTTCACTTTCATGTCATGTAATGACCCCAACCTGTTTTTACTTTGAAGGCAATGCTTGCCTTTCTAGGATTAGATCCCATAATTCATTGAAATGAATTCAAATATAATCCCTCATCATTTCATAATATAAATTATACTGGGACACATCTTGAGGCACCATATCACATAGATAAGGGGCCAATGGTCACGTTACCTTAGTAGTCAGCAGCCTTACTACTAGGAATCACAATTACGTGACCAGTAGTCTACTACTAGGAACTACATTTGACATTTTATTGCTAGTGGTTTCTTTATTCAGTAGGAACCACTTTTGCGGTAGATATGTAAAAGTTTATTTCAATGTGAAATCACAGCTCCTCGAAATTTTGAGTTTTTTTTTTTATAGGACTAACATATATCCAATGAGATAAAAACTTTCAACATGTAAAGGGGCTCAATGCTCTAAAAGTATTAGCCAGCCTGAAGCTTTAGAAAACAGTCATGTACTAAACCCCTTCCATTTTCATTTTGTTTATTTTTTCAAAGCACCAAGGCCGCAATGTGCTTTGATAGACAACCATGATTTCCAGCACCGCAAGAGATAAAGCAAGCATCTAATCCCATGCAAAACAAATCATTCTATATAGGAAGTATCACACTCAAAGTAGTTGTGCTAATTTAACAGCTAACCTCACATATTCAAGCGAATAGGAAAAATCGCTTATTCAAATATGCAATTCAAAGTGAAGTTTTCAAGGGAGAATCACATAACCTTACATAAACAAACCTGATATGAATGGTAAAAGTCCATCCAACAGCTTGCTGATTTAAGTACATACGCAGTCACGAAATTTGGCTTGACAAGAAATCAATATCATAGCTGAAATCTGGTTAGCATTTGGTAGAAAACAACTACACAATTCAGGACCACGTGCAGATAGTTCACTAATCACGAGTATAATCTAGCTTATCTCTTATAACGGAGGTAATGGAATTTCTTGTGATCTCACTACTACCATCTGATATTGCACGAAACTTCAACTTGGTGGAGGCCATAGAAATATAGCCAATATCTTTAAGTAATAAACCAAAGTCATAATCATGCCTATCCTTCTATTCTATTTTTTGTTGTATAGGAACCATAAAGGAAGGATAGTTCATCTAATATTCGTTTCCATCTCTTCAGCTCTTAGTGACATCAAAATAAACAAATTCTCTTCAAAGCAATTCTCCTTCTAAGTATTAGGGCAATTGGCCTTCTGGGAGATGGACAGAGGACGAATATACTAACACATATTTTAACTATAAGGAATTCACATAAGCATTACTTTACACATAGAATTTTAAAATTTGCTTATGTAACGATAAATAATCTCATTTTTCAAAACTCAAGAAAGATTATATTGCATCAAAAGAAATTCTCCAAATGATGCTTTTGCAAACTCATAAAAATACAAATGAATTCAAACAATCAATTTTAGAGGATAATATGCAGTTGACTTTTGGAACCACCAAAATCAAGAGAAATAGAAAATCCTTGTACACTTCAGTTTTTTTTTTTTTGGTGCCGTAGCTTAAAAGTTTTAGCCCATTCTTCTCCCATGAATACACGAACTGTGGAAGGACACAAAAAGGCCTGAAGGAATGCTTTCCTACGTGATCAAAACCACTTATGGTATTAAGGAGATCCTTTTTTCACTAAAGATAAAACATGTTTCATACATGCAAGGAATACTTTTTTGTTTTAACATATGCATGAGATACATGCCAGGTAAAATAGAATTTACTAGAATCCTGGCCATAATAAAACATCTGCATAATGAACATATGCAGAGATAAATACCAGTGTCTTCCACAGGTTAATGCACCTCAAAGGGGTAAGATAAAAGCGGTTGCACACTTATGCATATACATTTTATATTACCTATAGCTGGTAGATTCTAGAACATGCCTCAAAAGATTCAAGAATTTGTCTAAGATCTACATGTACCATGCCTCCTGGAAAAAGATCAGGCCTACCTCCATTCACCGGCTAAAGAGCCAAAAAATCCTAACTAAAGAACATCACAAATGGAGGTATTTGAATGCACGTTGAAGCTTATGGTGACCATTACACCAATTATTTTATGCAATCTTAAGCATTGGTCAAAAGTTACTTTGCACGCTGTCAAGACCAGTAATACAAATTAACACTAATGCCAACGAAAACAATCTCCTTGTGATCATCATAAGTGCACTGAGCTATAGCAGCATTCTTGCCTTAATGCTTTGCTCTTAAAGTTACACTAGCCAATTTAGTATAAGGGCGAGCTTACACGCTACAATCAAACTTTATGCAGCATATGTAGCTTTCTTTACAAGTATAAGCCCGAAGCGCTCCCTCTTCTTTGGTTGCAAGTCTACATATCTCATTTCAGGTATGCAACATTAATTTAACGGCAACTATTTTTTACTAAAACCCATATATTAGAGAATGGTTATGTTGAAACGCCATTAAAAAAAAAAAAAAAAAACCCTGCACTTTTAATGAAATAACAATTATAATATGACGTTCAATTAATGAACATTTTTTACTTGCATGAGTTTTATTTGCATTAAAAATATGTGGAGAAAAGTTCGAGTGTCTTATCTTGTAAGCATAGGTTCCGCTCGAATACATAATGGGTTTTGTTGTGCAAAACCAGTATACTTTTTTACTTAGCTTGCCTCTCCCATGACTTTCGTGGCCAACCAACCCAGATCTGCCACCCAAATCTGAGATCCATTCATCTTTCTGGGGACTGGCGGGTTAAATGTTTCTCTACGCTTCTTTGTATGGGAAGAATTGTGAGGTTAAAGGAATGCGGCGTAAACCAAATTATGTAAATGGTGATATTTTTCTATTACATTGAGGCACTCCAAATTAAATACGTTCCAAGTAAATTACAAACTAACAATCACCTGCTAGTCTTTAACACTAATCAATCTTAACCACACACTTATGAACAATACATGAATTTATCTCAAAGAGACATGCAACACTCTTTATTGTATGTACCATAGTCAGTTAGATAAATCAATTATCATGCATAGATGCAATTTGGTTGAAAAGCTGCATAACTTGACAGACACAGATAAGCATCAACTAAACCGTGAGGCCACATCTGAGCATACACAAAAATGCAAATTAAATAGGCAAACAAGATTAAACCCCCACTATTCTGGTCTATATGGCGTGCTACCATTAAAATACTTCTCTAGGTAACAACCCCCATTTATTGTTTTTGAACAAGCAAGTAAAAAATATTGCACCCCCACTATTTTCACCCATTTCTAAAACATGAGCAAAATTGAGAAGGTACCTGAAATCATATGCTGAGTGAATCTCTTTTTTCCATTACATCTTGCTTTTAGTTCATACCTGTTTGTCACCACTTCAAATATTCATGCTCACACTGATGAGTTTCCGCTCGTCGATCACTCAACTTTCCGAAGCTCATCGTAATGCAATGTTTGACATGAATGACAAAAAAAATATTTATTGAATGAGCGTAACGTCTTAAAATTGTTGGAAATAATTTAAAGAAAACAACTTTTCTTGTTAGTATGCTCATAAACAATGAAACTTCAAAAAATTTCGTGTACCATTGCATCCCTTGCCAAGAGATGTGAAGAGTGTATTTACCTCGAGGTCTCTTTGATATTGCGATGATATTCTTACCGACCAAACGGAAATCATTCTTAGTACGAAACATCCCGCTTGAGCCATACAAAAGAAGTATTTTTCCAGCTAGCTAGGTTGAGGCGCGGACTAGGTCGCTCTCTTTAAGACGGTTCGCGCCCCTACGGTATATAACCGGTGCAATAGGCCTCAGCACGCCGCCTCCAGGATACAACAGCCCAGCTTTTCTACACTTGATTTAGCTTCTCTTAGCTTGCACAACAAGAGAAGCGGAAGCTCCACACAACACCTTTCTTTGTCCAAAACATTACTGAGAATCAGCACACTAGTGTATACTAGCATAAAACCATCTGAATGGTGTGTGGTGAGGAAGGCTCAAAAACAAAGGCCAAGCTTAACAAAAGACAACCATTTTCCATTGTAGCCTGGATAACCCGTGCGAGGCTTTCCATCTTGTTTTTTGAAAAGATGATTGGGAACTCAACCAAGTCTTTGTCTATATAAATAGTGTAATGGAAAATAAAACTGACATGCCATTAATTGGTAGAGTTTAAAGAAGGTTTTAAAAACATTTAAACTCAATAAAGGTGAAAAAATGTGGCACATTTAAATTATAATGATGAGACATTATGGTACAAATAAATTTTTCAAAACACATTGAATCATTTACACTTATTGACTAATAAAGATAAATAAGTACACTATTATATTTCAAATATGTAACAGCCAAATAATGAAGGGAAAAAAATAATAAATTATGGTTGACTATTAATCTCCTTTTTTTCTTAAAATACTCCAACAATATATATACACATAATCGCACATATAACCCACGCAACACGTGCAACACTCACCACAACACATACACATTGACTCACTCAGCAACATACCCATATGCACCCTCGCAGACACATATACAACACCCACATATTTTAATCACCTCACACACCCACTGTCGAAATGGGTCTTCTCTCTTCCCACACAGCACCACGGCAGCCTGTTGTTATCTCATCTCACGCAAATTTCACTCCCACTCTCATTTCCTGTAATATACCCAAATATTCCCACAAACACATAACCGTAACCCATCTATACCCAGACATAAACCACAATATAAATACACCATAATCTGTATCAATACTGTGAATCACGGCAGTCCCACTGTCTCTCCCTATCCCTCTCTCGATCACTAAACCCACAGCCTACTCTTACACTCATGAACCAGACAGCAAACCCATGGCAGCCCAAGGCTGCTCAGCCGTTCCCTTCTCTCACGACAGGTTACACTACCCCTCACACAGCCCTCTTCACCGCAATTGCTCCTTAAAACTTATTTAATAAACATAGAGAAAAAGGGGTTTGGAAGACTTACCGGAAAACCAATCCCGATCGCCAAAAAACTCTTCTTCAGGCCCTCTTTCTCTCCCTTTGTTTCTCTCTTTCTTCCTCTCTCTGATTTGTAACCATAAATGGGATATGAATCCCATTTGGACCCATTTATTCTTGATTCCTCTTCTCCCTCTTTCTCTCTCTCTCTCTCTCTCTGTTCTCCTACTTTCTCTCCGTTTCTCAAAGTCTCAACCTTTCTCACAAAGTCATAAACAAGCTCTTCTCTAACAATTCTCTCTTTCTGTAAACAAAAATGTGTTATGGAAATGTTTAATTTCTCCCTCAATTCATCCTTGGTTCCCTCTCTTTCCAAAATTATATAGTTGACTTTATTATTTTTTTAATCAGATTTTGAATTTTATTTTATGTATTTACTAATCCGCTTCACTAATTGTCGCTAAAGTTTACCGATAAATTTCAGTCACGCTAATCATAACTAAACACTTTAATCAATTCCAATTATAACTGCAAACGTTAAATTATAATTTATGATTTCTAAAATAAACTTGTCGCTGGGTGTCATAAACTATAAGGCTCAGCTCCACTAATCTACAATATTTCATAAAAGAAAATGTCTCTAAAGTTGACAAAAACATTGCTCACCAAATCGTCGCTAAAGGTCTATTACCGCAAAACCAGTCTTTGATTTTAGGGTGTTACACTAATGATGTACTTTAACGCAATTACAACATTCCAACTATAACTGATTAAAGGTAATAATACATTTTTGCCGATTGTCCTTAAGAATATGAAACCTAAGATCCGGAGCTTCCCTGCAGTGTTGTCCTTAAGAATATGAAACCTAAGATCCCGAGCTTCCCTGCAGTGTTCTTTAGCGCCCAATGAAGGAGGCATTGGATTCAATGCTGGTCGATGATGTTGCTTTATTGTTTCTACATTAAAATAAAAGGTGTATATCAACTGTAACAGTTTCAAAAAATTTGACAACTCCTATTAAGAAGAAAAAGTAGACATTATTTAGAACGTAGCAATATAGAACCGATAATTGCTACATGGCTACATGAAGCAATGTCAACAATTCTTTGATTGTTGACGCAAGATGGTTCACACATGGGAAGAGGCATTGACTAACTATATATAGGCTCTGATCCCCTCTTTCCTGCATCATCTTCAACAAACTTTGATTCTGCTCTTCCCTTCTTTTGGGCAGTCTTATTCTCACAAATAACCATCACTTTTTGTTCTGATATATCTGACCGCATAGTAAAACACACAAAACCCCAAAGAAAACCAACTTTAATTGTATCCCACACTTTGATGAACTGTTTTACAATCTTAACTTTCATATTAAACTCATCACAAGATAATTTGGAGGGAAGATCCAACGACACCATTAGCGTAAGCAATTGACTTACATGTCTAATGATTAAAACAAAAGAAACTATATTTAAAGAACCATTAACTTAATAAAATTTAAGCTTGAATGGGGTTGAGTTCAAGAACCATGTCTACTGGTCTACCAGAAAAAAGAATTAAAAAGCATTGACTACTTAAAATGGTTTAACTTCTTAAGATTTTAGCTTGAACAGGGTTAGTCTTAAAGAACCTGGAAAGCAAGGTTCAATTCAAAAGTATGGAGCAAGGGTCAATTCAAAAGCAAGCTGGCCTAAATTCGCAGTATCAATCTTTGCAGTTCGCTAACAAAGGGATGATAAGAAGCTGCAACATCAATAATTTTACAAGAAAAGGAGAGGGAGCGAGAGGGAGCGAGAGGGAGGAGGAGGAGAGAGAGAAAGCACAAGATTAACTGCTTGGGGATTTTCAGCCACACTAATGAAGTTATGCTTGAACTTGAGAACTTAATGTTATTTGATGATGTGCAGCGCACACAAGATAATGTTGCATTATGTTGCTTTTTTCTCTTCGCTTATTATATGCCATATATACTTTATTTTATATTTTCCTTTCATGCGACCAAGTTTTAATCTGTAGTAAAAACGAAAGAACAGTTTCTCAATCTAACTAGAAGAAATTGGTTAGCAATGGCCATCTATTAGGATTAGGATTCTGTTTGGATTAAACTTCTAGTCCAATAAAGCATTCAACTAAACGAATTTGAACTGAATTAGGTCTATAAGAAACTGCAGACCGAAATTTAAGTTGAACTACGAGATTTTGAGCCCGACTTGTTTGGTCGAGGGCATCTAGATCATTCAACCCCCGTCGTCGAAGTTCAAAAAGCTTAGGTTTAGCTTCGATTTTGTTTTGTTATGTTTTGCTTTTTGTATAAAAATCATCATAAAACAAGTTAGAGGTTGTTTAGAGCATGAATAGGTGCCTAACACATTATGGTCACATAAATTAGTCTTCGAGTCTGAATCTCCGTTTATGTCATTAGAAGGCTTTGTTTGGACATGTAGAGTCAAATTTAGGGTTTTGTCTCCTTTGTTTTCCTCACGTTGATTATTTAATTCAACCTAAAAATGAGATGGAAACTCTGAAAAACTAGTCTTTCTCAGATGTGTGTTGTCACAAATGGTATTGGTAATGTTGGGGTATACGCATTTGTATACACTGTTTTTATCCTTCTCGTTTGAAATAATTCCTTACAACAATACATTAGTTTGGACTTCAATATGTGGTTTGAAGTGTAGCTGATCATGGAAAAAGAATAGAAGAGTTAACTATTTCAAAGTAAACTTCAACGCAATGTATGAAAAGTAAACTTCAGTATTCTGCATATTCAGAAAATCAGAAAAGAATAATACAATATGCATATACTATTTGAAAAGGATCTTCCTTTATTTCACAATCGGAAAAAAATACCAAAAGGTGTCTTATTTGAATAGAAAACATGACCAAAAAACTTGAACAAGACCAGAAATCCTTTTAGTGCTCCTCACTGGATGAGTCCTACGGCCTTCAACATGGTGGGATTCACAATACTAAACCCTCCATCAAGCACAAGATTGTGTCCACTCACGTAACCCCCATCATCACTAGCCAGATAGAGCACAGCCTTAGCAACATCTTCAACCCTTAGAATTTTCCCCTTCAAATTTCCCAACTCATGCAAACCTGCTTCAATCTGCTCCGGTGTAGCTCCTTGTCCGGCGGATAAGCCGGTCACCAATCCCGAAGGAGAGATGCAATTCACCCTTATGCCATACTGCCCAAGCTCGGCTGCCAAATTCTTACTTAGCCCCACTACTCCGTGCTTTGAGAGTGCGTAAGGGGGTGTTGCAATGCCTGCAATGATATTTTCAGTTGGAATTTGCCAATGGAATGTCCTTAGAGCTTCTTTTCAAACTTAACCTTTTATGGACCAGCAACCATCAGGTTTCATTATGTTGCAATTGAAGTTTCATAACTTAAAAAATAGTCCCTCTATCCCCCCTTTTTATCACCTTTGACTTGCGCTAATTTTATGTAAAAAGCCCAACGTAATTAAGTTTTCAAAATTGCCCTCAGTTAGAAACATTAAGCATACACATATATAGGGAGAGAAAATGAGTTGGTGGAAAGATTAAATATGGAGAGAGAAAGGGGAAAAGAAGTGGGTTATGAGAGAGAGAAAAAAGGTTGGTGAAAAGATTAAATGTGGGGAAATAAATAGAATAAAATAGTATACAAAGGGTAATATGGAAAAACACCTATAATTTTTTTTTTTAATTTGGAAAGTAATCAATTTTTTGGGATGAGGGATGACCCAAAAAATGGACATTGATCAATTAGTTTGGGATGGAGGGAGTAATTACTAAAAATGATAGTTGCACCCCAGTCTCTCTTACCCAAGCACTAGAATTATTAACTCATCGTTAAATAACCGAAGTGTTACTTAATTTGCACTTTTGTTGCTAAAAGGGGTACCTAATTGTCAAAAAACTCTAGAACATAACTACGTAAAATTTATAGTGACAAGTTTTAGACAGAGTTGTTGGAGGTCTTCACCTGCAATCGATGCACAAGCACTAGCTGTGAATAGTATGCAGCCGTTGCGCTGTGGAACCATGACTTTTGCTGCGTGTTTGGCACCTAAAAATGATCCAACCATGTTAACACGAAGAACTCGTTCTAGGTCTGATTTTGTAGTATCCAGGATACTTCCCAGTGGACGGTCCATAATGCCTGCATTGTTGAACATTATGTCCAGGTGCCCAAACTTTGCAATGGTGGTATCAACGAGATTGATCACCTCTTCTTCATTTGATACATCACAATGGATGTAGCACACGTTTTTGCCAAGCTTATCGGAGATGGCTTGACCAAGTTCATCTTGGATGTCAGCGACGACTACTTTAGCACCACTTTTCCAGAAGAGGTGCGTGGTACTTTCTCCTATTCCACTTGCACCGCCAGTGATGATAGCTACTTTGCCTTCTAGCCTGAAAAGGATTGAGTGGCATAAACTTTAGTTTTGACAGGAAATATGGATTAGATGAGACTAGAGTACACCGTTTTGTAATTGGTCTCAAAGCTAGAATGATTAAATAAAAAAAGTTGAGAACAAAGTAAATTGATGTTACAAGTGTACGGTACACAATATTATAGCATAATAATCCTCTACCAGAGCCCAAGGGATGAGGTCTTTGCTCGTTTACTAATTTTGTTTGCAAGGACGACGGTTATTTTGCAAGGAGTTCATTATCATTTGGAAAATATGAAGAAATAGTTGGAGAACTTGCAATTACCTGTTGGTGGAGGGTGCTGCTATACAAGAAGAATCGCCCATGTTGGCTTTCCAGGAGGAGAGAGCAAAACACGTTTCTTTTTATTGTACTTGTGTGTTCCCCTTGCTTGGTGTGCTTTAAGCATTTATAGAAGATGGTCACTTCTTCGGGCCATTTAATAATTCAACCAGGTGATACAAGGAAAAGAGTTTTTAACAAGGTTGCAAGTTGGCAATTCCGTCCCTAATTATTTAATCGTGTTTGACTTGCACGCCTATTTAGTATTTTATAACGTTTACATTCTATCGCAAGAGAGAGAATGAGAGAGGGATGGAAGGAAGAAAATGGGCGCGCGCACACACACACACACAGAGAATGGGTTGGTGGAGAGAGAAATAGAATTAAAAAAAATTAAGAATGGTAAATATGGAAAAATACAGACAATGTTTTTAAATTTAGAAAGTGATCAATTTTTTTTGGGATAATCTGAATAAAAAATATGATTAATTTTTGTAAGAACAAAGTGTATATATTAGATTTTGCCACTAATGAATGATCACATGTGGAAGGTCTCAAACATTGAAAATGATCTTGTTAAGTAGACATTTGAAATAAAAGAATACATAAGAGGATTATAAAAAGGACAGTGGCTGGACGCCCCATTCTTTATTATAAACGAGTTACTGTGACAAACGCAATGCATGTGCAAAATTGAGTTAATAGTATAAATTTTGTTAAAAAAATCAAGTATAATTACGAAAATGAAACATGTCATTATAAGTACTTAATTACTATATATGCTTTTGTTTTGTGCCATTTATCGTGGCACACATGTTTCCTGTGCGAAAATAAAATTGTTTTATATAATATTAAGCATGGTCTTTTGGATATATTTTTACTACATTTTTTGAAATAATTTTTAACTTTTAAAAACAGAAGATGTCCTGTTAGTTAGTTATTCAATATTCAAATATTATGTTTTGCGTTACTTAGAAAAATTCTTATAATGTTGAGTGTCAACATTCTAAATGGATAGTTATGTAATACCGAAATTGTTGTTACACCAAAAAGGGTATTCGCTTTTACATATAAACATGGTGGTACCTCGAAAGTAGCACCTAGGGATGTGCAAATTCAGGAGACCCTGGTGGCCAGCTTCGAAAATAAAAGGTTTGTCGACCTTAGTTTTTCTGAAAAATCTTAGATTACCATTCGAGTTTTATACCTTATTCGCAAAGTTTAACTCCGCACTGAGTTTAGAGTAACTCAATGGCGTAGTTAAACTTTGCGAATAAGTTGTAAAACTTGGATAGCTGCGAAAAATAAAAAAAAATTAAGGTGAAAAAATAGCTCTTTAATTACATTGTTTGTTAAGGGAAAATTGCAATTTTTACTCGTAATAACAAAAGTTTCGATGTGAAAGTGAGCAACTGCATCCCTTAAAGCAAAATACCATTCCTTTCTTGACTAAACCTTTTTTAATCGGTTGTCATCAATCATGATGTGATGATGTTTGTACAATAAGCAAAAGTACTATATATAGTATGCTTGAACCACAAGGAGTAACTGGATCTAGTTTTTCGTTGTGGCAATTGATACGCAAAAAAGAAAGGGACGGTCACCCAAAGAGTCAAACAATTAAAGATTAGCCATAAGATATCTGTCTCTGTATATCAAACAAATTTATATCTTGACAGATTTTCTTCTTGCCTTTTCTTGCGGATAACCTGAGATTTTTTGAAGTATCATCATTTCTTTATGTATTGTTTGGCTGGCTGGGGTGTGGCATTCCATTATCCTGTTATTTTGTTGGTGACTTCGGTTGGGAGGAGACAAGGGGCTCTCAATTATTCACAGCAATTATGACCTAAAAATAGGGTGTAAGCATGTTCTCAGTAGGTAAAAATATGGTGTAAGCATGTTCTCAGTTGGACAGCGTATCCCAAACACCTTATTCAAATCTACATGATCAGCTATGTCCAATAGTCAATATTGAAGATACAGATGCCGAAAGGCGTAAACAACACATTTTTGTTTGCTTTATTTTATAGTTTAGACTGTGTCTATATACAAATACATATGTACATGCGCGCGAACACACACACACACACACACACACACACACACATATATATATATATATATATGTGTGTGTGTGTGTGTGTGCGCGTGCGCGCGCGCGTGCATATATTTGTAATGTAGCCTTTGTATATGTTGCTTAGGCTTTACTTTGTATCTTGTAAGCTTTGTTTAATAATGCTAGTCCAGTCTAACTAGTCCAGTCCAATTGGTTAGTCAAGTTAGTTTGGTTAACTAAGGTCAGAGTTTAGACATAATTAATGGTCTTGTAGTTGATTCGGTTTTTATTTAGATGTCTACCACGATATCAGGTTAATCAAGTGTTATTAACTAATAAGGGTAGTCGTTTCCCTCTCGAGTTGGATTAAAAGTGAACTAAGACGTGGGTAGAGTACCGACCAGTTTACCTTTAAGGTTTAAGTAAACCTAGAGATGTCAAAGGGCCGGGCTTGGGCCGGCCCAGCCCAAGCCCGTCGGGCCTGCTGTGGGGCCGGGCCGGGGCCGGGCCAGTGGGGGCTGCCAACCGGGCCGGGCCGGGCCGGGCCTGCCGAAGGCAAACCTAGGCCCAGTCCAGGCCCAGGCCCTAGGCCCAATAGCTAGGGCCGGGCTTGGGCCGGGCCCGGGCCCTTTTTTTTTCTTCTTGTTATTCAATTTTAAATTTCATCTCTAGGCAATATTCACAATTTAACGAACCTAATCTTTATCCTTTTATTTCATTATAAGTAATATACATATATATGTATGTATGTATGTATATACATATTTATTTGTTAGCCATTATATTTTTTATTATATGTTAAACATTTTCATACTCTTCTTGATGAGCTTTATTAATAAAATCTTAACACATAACAATTTATATAGAAAAATAATAAATGTATTCATAGGCCCTCCTCCTTTTATCCGGGCTTGGGACCGGCTGCTTGTAAACAAACAGGCGAAGTTACCTATTTTTTTATATATACGAAAAAATATATATCTTGCTTGTAAAAATTTATTTTATATATATGGAAAAAAAAGTATATTTTGTGAAAAAATTTATTCTTAAAATTCTAACAATCAAAATAATAATGAATGTCTATCCAAAATATCAGCAATCAAAGATCAAGAAATCTGCAACGTCAACCAAAAGGATCAAAAGAGGAAAATAAAAACAAATTACCTAATCATCCAGAAGTACTTCAATATCCGAGTCACTGCTCTTCCTATCATCAATCGGTTTATCTTGCTCGCGGTATTTCGCATCAAGATAATCCTTCCAACATACACATAGCTCGAGCGACTCGGGGTTAAGACGACTCCTCCTGTCATCCAAAACCCTCCCGCTGGCTGAAAATGCCGACTCTGAAGCAACCGTGGAGGCTTGCACTGGCAGTACATCCCGTGCAATTTGGGATAAAGTTTTATACATGTTTTGATTTTGTTTCCAAAAATTTAACAAATTAAAATTAACCTGTTCTTGCCTTGATAAATCAGAATAATGATCAGTATTTGCATATACACCAATCTCATTAAAAGAGGAAAAAGTATACGAACCTGCCGAATTAGAAGTACCTTCACCTGGTAGTTGTCTTGCTACTAGATGTTCAAAGCCCTTAAGGTATGGCGCATAATACCTCTCAACAGTGGATGATGATGTAGCTCGCCCGCGCACGTCAGCAGAATTACGATAGACGTTGAACAAGTCCTCAAACCTCTTGCTCACTTTTGCTGTGAATGCGGTTGTCTCCTCTGCTGTGTAGCACATTAATTTCGATATCTCTTGTATCGAGGCGTTCACGCCATGCAACTTTAACCTAGGATCTAAACAAGTAGCCACAGTAAAAATAGCAGGCAGTTACTCCAATATTTATTAAATTTTTATCCATCACTTTTACTATTTCCTTAAAGGGTCCTATATATCTCCATTTTGTTAACATTGTAGCCATCTTGAGAATTTCTATTACAGCGAGAGGAGAGGTGGGATAGTACGTACCAGACAATAAATTGGTAGACGTGTAGAATACCTCCAAAAATTCAGCTAGGTATGTGGCCATCTGCCATTCCTCTTGAGTTGGCAAGCCGGCTGGGAACTGGGTTAGTAGAAAATGCGTATAGACTTCTCGGTATGCCAGAATGTGTAAAAGCATGTGGTATGTAGAGTTCCACCTGTGGACCACATCTGTAACTGCTCTCCTGCGAGGCATATTATATTGAACACACAACGTTTTAAATTGTTGTGTTCTCGGACTCGAGCTATTAACATACGCTGTCATACCCCTCATTTTGAGAAGAATATCTCCTGCAGCAGCTAAACCATCTTGAACAATTAAATTAATAATGTGACAAACACAGCGAACATGAAATAATTCACCATTAAGTACAGGTTGAAGCGTCTCCTTTAAAGCTGCAACAGCAACTTTATTATTAGAAGCATTATCAAAACTAACACTCATAATCTTATCCTTAATTTTAAATGTGGTGCATGCTTTTAATATAAGAATAGCAATGTTCATTCCATCATGCGGATAAGGGAAGTGCTCGAAAGCGATGATTCTCTTGTGCATAACCCAATCTGCATCAATCCAATGAGCGGTCACACAAGAATAACTAACAAAAGTAAAGGAGATTGCCAAATATCAGAAGTAAGACTAACTTTACCTTCAAATTTATCGAAATAATCGATAAGGCGTGCTTTAGCAGCATTGTACTGTCGGAGTGCATCGGATCTAGTTGTGTTTCTATGAACCTTTTTGTACAAAGGTTGAACGTATGTGTTCATATATCTAGAGTGCTTAGGATTATCGGCAAAAGAAAAGGCTTGTTCATCATGAATAACAAATTCAGCGAGACCGTCTCTTTGCTCTCGCTGATTATAAACAAATAACTTACCGTCAAAAGATAACTGCGTTTGGGTAGGTTCGACGTGGCCTTGTCGAGGTGCACACAGAGGGTAATGCCTGTTAAGATGTCCATTACCACTACCAGACGAAAATAATTTAGCGCAGTACTTACATCGAGCTTTTCGGATGCCGTCCACCATAACTACATCGAAATGATTCCAACACTCGGCTTTCTTTTTTTCCCCTTTTGGACTTCTGGCTCATTACCGGAGGCATTGCTCGGCCCTTCTTCATCATGACCAGGCATAGGGTTGAGATTATGCCACGGAGTAGTAGCTTCGCCAACCGAGCTGCGTCCTTGACTATAATGCGGGGGGTCTTCATCAGGCGTGTATTCAAAATCTGGAATGTTTTGATTGAACTCCCAATTGGCTTGGGTATCTATCATACAGCCTGTACTCATTCGTCCAGGAACGAATGGTTGTGTTGGTGCTTGGATTGGTGTTTGTGATGGCCGTGGCGCTGGCGCTTGTGCTGGTGGTGGTGCTTGCGATGATGATGATGTTTTTCGTGATGACGATGCACGCCTCATTTTCTTCAATAATCCAGCCATATTTCGAGCTAAACTTTGTAAGAGTAACTAAATACACAAGTATAAGAGTAGTAATAAGAAATAACAATTAAAAGAATGAACGAGTAACAAATATTAGAGAGTTAGTAATTAAAAAGAATTTAGCAAGACTAGTAATTAATAAACAAGAGTACTAATTAGTAAATACTAGTAGTAATTAGCAAGAGTAGTAATTAAAAAGAATTTAGCAAGACTAGTAATTAATAAACAAGAGTACTAATTAGTAAATACTAGTAGTAATTAGCAAGAGTAGTAATTGGAGAGGAAAATAGTAGCAAAGCTTGTAGAAATATAGAATGTTTAGGTAAGAGAGAGTAAGAAGATTGGTGTGAAAAATTAGAGAGAAATGGTGTGAATTTATAGATTTTAGAAACTTCACAAAAGACCAAAATACCCCTACAAACTATCCGTTTATAGTTGTTGGGGAGGGTAAGAGTGTAAAGGAGTTGAAAAATATAGGTTAGACTAAAATACCCCCCAAACTAGCCGTTATATTGCTGTTGGGGGGGTAAAAGTGGAATTTTGGAAAAGGGGTGGAAGAAAGGGGGGAAAAACAAAAAAATTCAAACAAGTGGGGCCAAAACCGGGCCGCAGACCGGGCCAGCCCCGGGCCAGATCCGGGCCGCAGACCGGGCCGACTTCGGGCCGGGCCGGGCCGGGCTTTTTCGCAGCAATGGACGGCCTGGTCCAGGCCCAGGCCCCAAGCCCGCTGTGCTGGGGCCGCTACTGTTCATCGTCGGGGCCGGGCCGGGTCGGGCCAGCCCGCGGGTCGCCCGGCCCGTTTGACAACTCTAAGTAAACCCGCTGGCAAGGGCATTTTGATCTTTTTTGTCTTTTTTAGTCTTGTATCTTAGAGGCGATGAGGACGATTTAAGTTGTTTCAATTTGTATTTCTACTACTCCAAGAACCCTATAAAAAGGATTTGGTTGTGCTAAAGGAATATCAATTTGGGAGAGAAAATCCCTCTGAATGGCTGCAATATTTTGTGGGAGCTAGATTAGCAAGAGAGAGAGAGGGAGAGACGTAAAAATATGATCTTCTTTATGTTGCGCGGTTTCATCCTTCCATCATGGATAATCCAGAGTCGATATCGGCAATCCAAATCAAGAGGTATTGTTCTAATACTCTTGTAGTTTTATTTTTTCATAGAGTATGTTAGAAGACCCATATGTTAGATTAGAGTTATTCTATTAAGGACTTTCCTTCCCTGCGAGCATGTTTTAGTCTATGATAAAAATCAAAGAATTGTTTGGATTAGACTTAAGGTCTGGTAAGAGCTTTTCAGAGAAGAAGATTAACTAAATTAGATCTAAAAGAAACCACAAATTGAGATTTAGGTGGCCTCCCTTAGAGTTGAACAGTGTTCTCAAAGCGCGCCTGGGCGCAAGGCACAGCCCATGGTAGGTGGTATGCATCGCCTAGGGCTAGGGAGAGCACCTTGCACGCCCAGTCCCATGGCGCACGACAACATAAGAGGCACAATGAAGCCTAAAAAAATTAAGCCATTCAATAATGTTGTCGTCGTGTCAACTAGACCGTCTATTTTTTTGTGATTTCCTTCCTTTGTTAACTTCAATCGGTTCATTTTTTAAACCTAAATACTCAAAACATCTCATTGGCCCCTCGTGCCCCCGTCGCCACTATACTCTCTCTCTCTCTCTCTCTCTCTCGCACGCATGCGTGCCCACTCACGCATGCACAAGCACAAACCCAGAAAAAAATAACATCTATTCATCCATGGATCATTGTTGAACACTTGAACTAATCGGAGATGCTAAATTTGATCACCGCCAACATCACCCAAAGTCAAACTTTATTCTCATGAGAACCCTTCCATAGAAAATCTGCCATGGAGTTTGTAGTTTTAAAAACCTTGAAGGCTGCAACAAACCTAACAGAAAATCTCTAGAGTTCGTGCTTATTATTTCCTGCTATAGCTTTCCATTAAAGATTTGCTTATACAGTTCCCACTAAAGATTTCCAAGCACTACAAGAAAACAGACTCTTAGCGACGAAAGGAAATCCGTCGCTAAAGGTCACTTTTAGCAACGGATTTTTTGTCAGTAAAAGTTCGTCGCTAAAAGTCTTTGCCAACAAAATGTTCCGTCGCTAAATATATTTACCGAATGACTTTTACCGACTGAAAAACCCGTTGCAAAATGTTATTTTCAAAATTTTTCCATTTATCTCGCTTTTTGTTTTCCTGAGAAATTAAAAAAAAGGGGTTTCGCGACGGACTTTACCGACGGACACAATTCGTCGATAAAAGTCAATATTATGTAATTTTTAATGACCTTCAGCCACGGATTTTTAGTGGTAGCCAAAAATCCATCGCTAAAGGTCATTAAAACCAACAAAACCCACCTCTTTCTCTTTCTCATTCTCCTAGCCGTCACTTTCCTCCTCTCTCTCTCTCTCTCTCTCTCTCTCACACACACACACACACACACACACCCACACTGACTTAGGCTGCTCACGTCCAACGCCATCCCGCCCTCACCCCCTGCCCCACCCTCACGCTGCCTCCCCTCCTAAACTGCACCACCACACTTGACTTGTGCTCGACACTGTCGCGTCGGTACTGCACTCCAACTTGAACCCGCTCGTTATCGCTAAGCCGTCCGAAATCGACTATGTCGGCATCAATTTCTCTGATCTGATTTTGTTCTTGTACGTCCAATCGTACAAGCGGCTGCTTTTATGGGGCACAAGGACTGCCGTCGTGGCCGACAATGTCGACATTCAATTTTTTTTTGTTCACTTTGTTGCTGCTGCGGGTATAAATTTCACTTTTGCTCTATGCAATGTTGGAAATGCTTGCCAAATCATGCTCTATTGCTGTTCGTTTGGACTTTGAGTGTAATGTTGTAGAAAATGCATCAGTAGTTAGTGTAGTGTGTATTTTGTTCGCTTGGTTGCAGTTGCAGGTATACATTATACGTTTAATTTAGGTCACACTGTAAATGTTGGTTAGATACTTAATTGCTACTCTGTATTACTATTGTTGGAAACTTTTCATAGCTAGTTCTAATTGCGAAGGATGGATTCGAGATTTATGTTTTGCCTTTCTGTCCATTTTAGATCCTTAATTGTTGTTTGGAGCTATTCAAAGTTGCTACAATAGTGGAAAGAACAGTAATGTTGATGTTTTAGAAGTAGGCTGTTAAAATAGGAGACACAAATATCAAACAATAAATTATGTTTCATGCTTAGTTGATTCACTGTGAAGTTATTATCTTTCTAGTACAATTGATGGAGAGATATTTGAAGGAACATAAAAGCTATTCATATATACGAGTATAATTTAAGAAAAACACATAAGGGGTATGAAGAAAAATTATGAGGTGGGCTTCACAAAATAAAGGAATGTCGGTCAAATATGTTGATGTGAAAATTAATATGTACGACATAGCAGAAAATGATGATGAGATAATAACCATTGTTCTGACTAATAAGCTTTTGTTATGGTTGGGCTTCACCAACAATCGGTATTAAGCATGTTTCATTTCGCTTTGACTATGTACAAGCCTAGTGAGAGATTGAAGATGAGATATCATAGTACATGTTATTTGTTAATGACACAATATTAATTGATGAGACTATATTAAGATTTTATGTTACGTTAGAAATGTGGAGAGGTACTTTATCATTTGAAGCTCTTAAAGCAATATTGAGATGGAGTACTCGTATTGTACTCTAACAAAATCGGGATGAGGTGTGGTTTTAAAATAATATGAATGGGTAACAAGGACTAAAAAAAAGGATCGTAAAGATGGATTAATAATGCATTAGTTATTCGTTTTGTTGTTTATTGCTTTTTTCTTCATGTTAATATGTGTTCAAGTATTATGTGAAAATTAAATAACTGAACGCTGATTTACTTTTGAATGCATTCACCAACTCTCTGCAATTCATAGTGCCTTCTTGTGGAACCTTGGAAGTGATCATCCCGGAATAGACTTGGTTGGTTCCAATGATTTAACAGTTCGCATACACTCTCTTGAATTTGGCTTGGATGGGTGGTTCGTTTGTTTCAACAGTCTATAATATAACTTTTTTTTCTTGTTGGGGTGGTTCTAGTGACTTCGTTTGCCCAACTTGACTTGCACATAGGCTACATATGTCCTCCGTGTGCATCACAATTTTAGGTTTGGACACTCAACTTTTGGTAGAAACAATTACCAGCTCAAGTAGGTATATTTGCTCTATGATTTGTCAGTGCAAATAGGGTGAGGACATGAGGACATCCTAGGGTAACGTTAGGAAGAAGGTAAGTGTTTGCAAAGAGAAAAATAGGTTTGGAGTGTGTTAGTGAAAAGCGTAAAGGGCTAGGCGCAGTGTATTTCGAAACAGAAAGGCGAAGATGGAAACAAAAACGAATCATAATTTGATCTTTTCACGTAAGTCACAGTCACTCATTTTAAACCAAGAAGAAATACTTACAATTAAGGAATATGATCACTAGACAACTTTTTATTCATTTTGTTCATTATAAACGAATTTGTACAACTAATACTCTTTTTCAGGTTGTGATCGATAAAGGTAAACAAGTAACAATTGTTGGCAGAGATATGTTGTGAAGGCTTCGGAGCAAAGATCTTAACTTATATTTTTGCAGTTTCAATGAATCTTGTAACTTTATTTTTGGGATTTGTACAATGTGATTTATTGTATTTAGTGAACGTGAAATTTGTTGTATTTAGTGTTAGTTGGTGGTGTATATGAATTAAATTTTATTTGTATCAGCTGGAATTTAGTAAACGATGAATCTTAGTTTAAGAATTAAATTGTTGTTGGATTGGTTGGTTAGGGTTAATCGTTTGAAACAAGTTTGAATTTGTAAAAAATAGCAAAACTGAAAAAATAGCCTTTTTAATTTTTAGCGAAAAAATTTCATCGCTAAAAGTCCTTCTACAAATCAATAAACGTTTTTAGAGACAGATTTTTGGCGATTAAAGACTTTTGCTACGGACTTTTAGCGACGAAATTTCCGTCGCTAAAAGATTTTTTATTGAGAAATTCAAAAATTAGAAAAATATAGAAACTACGTTTAGCGATGGAATTTTCTGTCACTAAAAGTAATTATTTCTGTAGGTTTAAAATTGAATTTTTTGCCAACGGATCACCAAAATCCATCGCTAATCTTTTAGCAACGGAGTTTTTAACAACAGACTTTAAGCGACGGACAGTCTGTCGCTAAAAGTATTTAACGGATTACCCACTTTTATTTTCCATCACTACAAGTGGATTTTCTTGTAGTGAAGAGACCGTGACATCCCGAAAGTTTTTGGAACGTTAAACAATCGATCGATCTCAATAATGCCACAAGTTGTCAGAGCAACTATACCGTTAATCAAATCAAACTCTCAACTGACTGATTTAAAATGAAATGTCAAATCTAAGTCTACAGAATCATAATAATATTATTCGCCCACGCAGGGTTCTAATGGACAATACAATAACTTCAAATCTCTTCTTACACTCGCTAGGCTCTAATCCTTATTTAGCAACTTAATACTGCTTATCACCTGCGGAAAGGAAGTCAAAGGAGAGTGAGCTTTTGAGAGCCTAGTAAGGTCGATCAAATATTTAAAAACAAGAAAATGATACGAATGAGTTTTTATATAGATTCAAACGAAACTTTTTAAGAGCATTTTCAATAAAACACAACATTTTGATATAGATGAACGACTCCAACGATTTTGACATTCAAGTCAAACAATATCTTTTCGAAACACTTTTAAATGAAATCTCAATTATTTCGATATAAACATAGAGACGAGTATCAACTCAATACCTCAATTAACAGTTATTCAAAACACTTTATGTATAATAAAACAGGGATAGAAAACATTGAACATGAGTAGTACACTATAGTAAAGCCACCCCGGCAGTGCTCGATACGCTTTACATATGCATATGTACACTGACTAGTCCATCTAGGTACTAGTATAACGCAACCAACAGACTTTCCTTATAACTTCAACAATACAGACTATCCTTATAACTCCAAAATTACTAACTCATGTCAACATTTATAAGGAGTAAATACAATTGAAAAATGCTTTACTATGAGCAATCAATAAACATATGAAGTGAACAATGAATTCCAAAATGAGAATGAACCAGAATTTCAAACGATCGCTAAACTGCTCAAATTAGGGTTACATGGGCAATTGAAAACATTTTCATGAAAAATAAAATATCTAAGTTCAGTAAAAATTTGATAACAATTCAGAAAATTATATATGATATCAAAGATGAAATGAGGTTCGGATAGAAATCTTACATCGGTCCAAGCTAAGCGATGCTAAATGACCTCGATCCAAAAATCTTTGAACAAACCTATATTGGCAATCCACATGTTAGAGCATAATCTATACTAATATATTATAAACCTAGTATCAACTACCCAAATGGCACTCACTTCTGATCCAGAATCGCCCAACTCAAACGGTTCCCGCACACGGCTAACCCTAACCGAAATTCTCGTACGCTCCTTAACAGGTAACGATACTCCAAATATACATTAAATTATAATAAAACACTTTTATAACTTAAAAAATTATAAAAAGATAAAATATGAATTTTCTGAAATTTTGAATTTTTTTAATTAAAATAATTTCTTTAAATGCAAGAAAATTCATAAACAGCCATAATTACTTCCAGCTGCAAACTAAGTCCCCTAACTTTTGTAACAACTTTAAAATATGTATAAAATTTATAGAAATTGAAATCAGAAATTAAAAGGCATTAAAACTATTTTTAAATTATTCATTTTGCTAAAATCAATGCGATACGGAAACCATAGAAAATCAACTCCAAAAATCATCAAATCCAAACTAGGTCTTATTTATACCATAAAGACATTATTGTAATTTTTTCCAGAGCATTTTCAGGGTTTAAAGGCTCTAAAAAAATTTTCCAAATCTGAAATTACAAAAAATATTAAAAATACAAACAATTTCAGAAAATTATAAGCTTTTGCCCGAAATTCTGTCCAAAACCAGAAGTTACTGTTCACGCAGCTTCATTTTCACCTCCTTTTCCTTCCTCTGTAACACTCCATAGGACATCACTTCGTAGATACACACACACACACACAGCATACTACATACACATGCACCCTTTTCTTGCCCTTTTTCTTCTTTCCTCACTCAGTCACTTACATACTCAATACACGTAAGCACAGAGCACTTCCTCTCTACACTCAATTTCATTCACTCAAGCGACTCAACACACATGCAAACATATGTATATACACACACACCTCACACACAGCACTCGCAAAACACACACACACCTCAATGCTTCACTTTCCATGTACTCACACAAAGCATCAACCCACTTCCCAATATTTCATGGGTCTACTATGACAGCTTATCTGTTTTACAAACACACACACACACATATATGGCTGCCTCTCTCTTTCTCTTTTTAATTTCACTCACACACTTGCACTCAAAATCTTCACACAATCAATTCACATTTTCATCCACAACACACCACTTCCCACACCCACTTATGTATATTACCTCCACATGCACACACACTTATGCACTTATATATGCTCACACGACACACACAGCTACACTCACACAGCTGGACACACAAAACCCATTACACTTCTCGCACACCCATTACACTTCTCGCACACCCACTGCCTCACGGCAGTGGGCCTTCTCCCTCTCTTCTTTCCTTTTTTTTTTCCATTCTACTCACTCACATCTCACATAAAAACACCACACTCAACAATTAAGAACACATGCATTCCACATATATACCTACACTTCATACATCACTAACCCTTCAAAACATCACCTTTTCATCACCCAACAGGTCACAGCACAGCCACTGCCTCACGGCAGTGGCTATGTTATTGCTCCACACACATAGTCACACTCGCACATACCTGCACAAAGTCACAGCTGGTCCCTTCTCTTTGCTGCCTATACATTCAACTCTCATGCACACACACCAGACACTAGAGTTGTCAAACGGGCCGGGCGGCCCGTGGGCTGGCCCGGCCCCATCCATGAACAGTAGCGGCCCAGCACAAGCGGGCTTGGGGCCTGGGCCTGGACCAGGCCTTCAGTTTCTGCGAAAAAGCCCGGCCCGGCCCGGCCCGGCCCGGAAATGGCCCGGCCCGAAGTCGGCCCGGTTCTGGCCCGGTTTGGCCCGGGTCTGGCCCGGTTTTGGCCCCACCACTTGTTTGAATTTTTTGCTTTTCCCTTTCTTCCACCCCTTTTCCAAAATTCCACTTTTACCCCCCCCCCCAACAGCATTGTTATGTGTTAAGATTTTATTAATAAAGCTCACCAAGAAGAGTATGAAAATGTTTAACATATAATAAAAAATATAATGGCTAACAAATAAATATGTATAGACAAACATACATATATATGTATATTACTTATAATGAAATAAAAGGATAAAGATTAGGTTCGTTAAATTGTGAATATTGCCTAGAGATGAAATTTAAAATTGAATAACAAGAAAAAAAAAAAAGGGCCCGGGCCCAGCACCCTAGATATTGGGCCTAGGGCCAGGGCCTGGACTGGGCCTAGGTTTGCCTTCGGCAGGCCCGGCCCGGCCCGGCCCGGTTGGCAGCCCCACTGGCCCGGCCCCGGCCCGGCCCCACAGCAGGCCCGATGGGCTTGGGCTGGGCCGGCCCAAGCCCGGCCCTTTGACATCTCTACCAGACACCTATACACACACACATATTCACCATACACACACGGTTACACAACACACCTTAATTTTATCCATACCTTAATTCTATGCAAACACACTAATTTCAGTCCATCCACTAACATTTATCTACACAACACTCCTTTCACCCCTAAAACTTCATTTCTACAAACCTCTAACAAGCCGAAATACAGCCACTGCCTCACGACAGTGGCTTCTTCTTTTGTCCCATCAAATTGGACAACTACCAAAAAGCCCTTAAACTCCCGTTAGTCATTTTAAATCGTACCCGCTACTTTCTCTTATTATAAATAGGTCCAAATTAACTTATTTGCTATAGTTTATATGTTAGAAAAAATTTTAATAGGCTTGTTAGATAACCCCGCTATACTAAATGTCGCTAAAATTTACTAAATAAAAAATATCGATGCTAATATATAAATATATATGTATTCGCGGCTAACAATTTTAAATAAATCCGAAAAGTATCGGGGTGTTACATGTTTAGTTCCAATTTTTTGGGAAGAACAATTTGTTAGATGATTTGGGTATCCGCCATGGATTGCTACCAAGGTAGACAAGAACTAATCGAATGGTTTCGTGTATCTGTGATGGTCTTCTTGTGAATAGGAGTTTGTTTTCGATTTCTGTATTTACAAGATTATGTAGACACATGTGTTACTCACTGTGACTCCCACAATAAGATGGAAGATGTTCAAGTTTACACCCAAAACAAGGAAAAGGAAGAAGTAGTTGCCAAACGCCAAAGTTCCCGACTCTAATTACGTAGGTTGTTTCATTCTTTTTGTCTTCCAAGCAGAATGTCTACAGTTAAGGTTTTTGAATTATTTTAAGGTTTTAAGCTAATTTAGTTTTACCATTTAATTTAATTTCAGGAATATACACGTTGATAGCGAGAATGGAAGCGAAGGACCCGGCGTGGAAATTTGGATATATGGCTAATCCAAGCGATAAAAGTGCAGTCACTTGTAATTTTTGCCAAAACATTATGAAGGGAGTATTTATCGACATAAGCAACGCTTTGCTAGAGGTTATCTGAATGATTCGACGTGCCGAGAATGTCCACAACATGTTAAAAATGAGATAAAGGGTTTATATACAGTCTATAAATGAAAAGAAAGAACTAACTAGGTGTGTCACATATGTTAATCACTTGATCAACGATGAAGAGGAGGATGGGGATGATGTACTTGAGATATCCAAAAAGAAGGAAGTTCATCCACAGGTGTTCTTGTCAATCGCCTCGTAAGATTCCAAAGACTACCCAATGTATGTATACTTTACCTGGACTTTGAAGAGGAAGTGACAAAGAGAAGTGTGAAGCAATCCACAGTGTTTGAAAATGAAGAAGTGAGAAAGGGGATGAGAAATCGGGCTTGTAGTGCAATAGCAAGATTTTGTTATAATATGGAGATTGCATTTAATGCCATGAACTTTGATAGCTTTTGGCTATGGTTGAGGCTATTGTGCAATATGGTCTGGATTTAAAGCCACTAAGTTATCATGAGATGAGGGTCACCCTACTCCAAAAAGAGATGGATAATACAGTATGTTGACGAAGGATCATGAGGAAGAGTGAGAGAAAACCGGTTGTTCGATTACTGTGATGGTTGGAAGGACAAGAAAAAAAAGGAGTTTGAATAATGTTTGAGCTAATAGTCCTAGTAGCAGTTCGTTTCTTCAGGCCATTGATGCTTTTGAACATTTGAAGACCGGAGACTTCATATTGTGACTTGATTAAGACGAGTATTGAGAAGGTCGGGTCAAATGGTTCAAGTTGTCACTGATAGTGTGAGGCCCGAGATTTCTATAGCCTAATCACTATTAACTATATTATTTAATTTACATGTTTAAAATATAATTAAAAACTAAACCAGGTAATTAACATGTAAATTATTTTAAACATTATATTAATACAACCGAATACGTGTTTAAATCAACCAGGTGATCGACTATACTTCTGATTGCATTAATATCCTCGATTTGAGCTAATACGAGTTCATGTGCCTAGAAGTATTTGTGTAATTAATGAGAAAGTAATTATGTGAATCATATGGTTAGAAGAAAAGTTACACCTTGTGCTTAATGGATTGTACCTTCCTTGTATGCATGTAGTATACACCTAAATATGGTGTGATTGTTTCTACAATAGCATTTGACTATTTTCACCTATAAATATAAGTACTAGTCATCATATTTTTGCTGAAAATTTCTGAGGAGCTTGAAGCAAAAGAGAGAAGTTAGAGAAAAAGAAAGAACAAGAGAGAAAGTTTGGGCAAACTCTAGAAAGATTTAGAGAAAATAGAAAGGAGATAGAAGTGAATCAAGATTTTGATTTAGAAGCAAGAGTACTGAATTTCTAACTACTTTTGTGAAGCAAGTAAGGAGAAACAAGTTTAAAGTTAATAAAACTTCTCTTGAATGCACAACATCAAGTTTCTTGATTTGGCTTGGATTTGATTTGTTTTTAGGTGGCTTATCTTGTGTCTTTAGGTTTTAAAGCATGTATGAGAAGTACTATGAGTAGTGAAGCACATACATACTTGCCTGGTATGATTTTAAGTAAAGTATGCATAAAGATTTGAAATATGTTTGATGTATATTCTAAAATCTACAAAACAATCTTTAAATTGAAGTAATTTTGGTGCTTAGAAATGTTTAGATTTAGTTAAGACATGGACTTTGTTATTTTATATGTGTATAGAGTATATACACCAAAAATCTGAAGTTCGTCTTTGAAAGGACTTAACATGACTTTAAAATGATAGTTTCAAGTCAAATAAAATATTGGGATGTAGATCTTTAAGCCTAGAAATGTGTAGTTTGAACGTATGGACCTTGTAATTGATTGGTTATGATTTTCTTAGTATAGGCTGCTTATATATATATATACACACACACACACACTCAAATATCTAGATACTAATATAATCATGCATGTGTGTAGGGCACTTAAGAATAAAGTAAAATTTCTTCTTGCTTGGTTACCATATTAGTTTTTGTATTTGGAGTTTAGTTTTACATGTTTGGCATGTTACATAGAATTATGCTTTATGTTGATAATATGAGAAGTATGACTTGAGAGGGGGATGACAGAAGCCATCGCCATCTTCATTCCGGGGGGCTCCGTTCGTAGTGCTCTGGCACGAGGACCCTTCGTAGCGGGATAGGCTCGTTACCACAAAGCTATTGCCGCCTGGGGTGACTTGCATGACACTAGGCACTGAGCTGTGACCATGTCCACTCATGTTACCGGTGATCATCGGTGCCCCCAGGACGATGACCCCCGGGTCACTCTGGGACGGGAGTAGGTCTTTAGAGGGCATCGCGCCTAGTCCGCCTAGCAGTTGGTTACAGGGGCAATCCTCACCACTGTCAAGTTCTCTACGCGTCTCTTGATGCACCTTGCGAGATTCAGTAAGGGCTTGGACTGGTGGCTGTTGCAACGGGCTTACTCTGATCATGCCGTCGTATGTGGTCAGTCTTCTCAGACAGGTAGAGAAACGTTGGGTGGGGTAAGGCAATGTGAATTTGGAAACCGGCAGTCCAACAGAGAACCGATACTTGTTGGCCTCCTGGTGACATGTCACTCCCAGGGGTGACACGTGTCAGCTGATGACACCATGATGACACAGGCACACTTTTCATTAGGGGACCTTAGATTTCATTTGCAACAAAATTCTCTCATTTGACATTTTTAGTTTCTCTCTCTAAAAACCCATTCTCTGTGGAATTCTAGAGAAGAAACATATTTGAACCTCTGACATCGGACCCCTGACTCGAACCTTGGCTTGGACTGTCGACTGCAGGCCCTGTTCGTCTCTCCCTTATCTTCATAGCACCGCCAGCCCTCATGGCCTGTCTAGGGAGCCTTGCTCTCTGCCCTTACTCCACCCTCACTGTCTCTCACTTTGTACAGCTGGCAGCTGACTCGGACTGCATCCTTTGTGGCACCTCCACGTAAGTACAAACCCACTTTCCTTGGGATCATTTTGGTGACTCCGTTAGGGGGGTGAGCATCGTACTGCAGTCTACCTGTCTTCCATTCTTAGCCACCATGCCTGTACAACGGAGAACCACCATGTCAGCCAGCCAAGGCCCCAACCCTACTATGCAAGAAGAACACCACCCTGGTGATCAGGAAGAGACTAGCGCCACGTGACTCCAAGACCAGCCGCCAACTACTACACCCAACGTGCAAGTGGTTGTAAGTGCGACCATCTAACAACTCATTCCGACCATCACCAATCTGCAAGATTCACAGACCACTCTACTAGTCGCCATCACAGAGATGCAAAGATCCATACAGGCATTGGCCTCATAGCAAGCCACTTCATCAATCCAGCCTCTAGGACTTGGGCTGGCTCTTGACACTGCCCAGGCCCCAGTGTCACGACCACCGCCGCCTCGAGTATCCAGACCCTTGGCTGTAGGACTCACGACACCCTATCCACTTGTAGCCGATACATCTCATTCTGCAATGCCATCCCGCAAGCTGCACACAGATCTCGGACTAGTATTACAGCAGATTCTCCCCACTGTTATGCCATCTCATCCGGTGCCGCAAGAAGCTCTTCTGAAACTCATGGCTCTATCGAGATGGAACCTAATCCTTATCCACCTGAGCAGCACCAAACCACCGGCCAAGTGATGGACATGTCTCACCCACCCACCCATGCCCCTGTACAGCTGCCATTACCAACCCCTGTCCTATACTTACCCTCCTTTGCTCCCACTCATCAAGTTGACCTGTTAGAGGGCTGGGGGCTCGCGACACCCTAGGTGGCCATCACCCCTTGACCGGCAACGAAGAACCATCCCCCAACTATTTTACTAGATCAGACTTGGAAGCACTCATCCATCGCCTGTCGAGGAATTCCGAACCAGACTCATCAGTCCGGTTGACAGGCCATGCCCCGTACGCCAATGAAATAGCCATCACACCCTACCCCCTTAAGTACAAGCAACCAGCCTTTATGCTATTCAACGGGCGCGAGGGCAATGCCCACGAACACTTGATCAGATTTACCCACTCATTGGAGCAATACGGCCCCAGAGACAATTTGAAGTTGAGGGAGTTCCCTCATGGGCTTGGCTTATACTTGGTACCACAAGATCCCTGTAGGGACTGTCTATTCATGGAGCGACATGGGTCCAGCTGTTCTTGGACAAGTTCCATTACGAAGCTGAACCAGTCACCATTGTTGATATTGCTGGCATATGCCAGAATTCGACAGAGGACTTGAACAAATACGTGTACTGCTTCCATCTCTAGTGGCTTGAGTGTACAGACTTCAGTAAAGATGAAACATTGGTTCCGATATGCATCAAGAACATGAGTGATGTAAATCGAGTGCACATCGAGAACCTGTAATTGAGGTCATGGGGTCACCTTAAGGAGACAACCTGCCATACTTACGAGTCGGTCTGTCCGGTCAAAGCATGGAAGCCTCGCCCGTAAAATGCACTTCTTGCCACAGCCGAGACATCCGGAGTTCAGAACAACACCAGCAGCCACAGTAGTTACAAGCGTCAGTTCCACGAGGGTGACCGACGCCCCGACAAGAGAAGGCAGCGAGAGCCTGCCCCTGAATACTCGTGTGATCTCAATACAATGAAGGAGCTTTTGGCCAAGTGGGTAGCACATGACAATAACTTTCAATTGCCGCCGATGCGAATGAACATCACGGAAGCAGACAAAGCCAAACCCTCGAGCTATGGGGCATGACCTCAAGGATTGCAATGGACTACGAGACATTTTTTTCCAGGAAGGTTGCTGCGGGCGACCTAAAGCTACGAAAGAACAATGATGTGCATAGGCACCCTTACCAACCGCATGGCCATAACAACAGAGAACACCAGGTCCTAATGGCTATCACCGACCATGTCGAGCCTGTCATCCCTGAAGCCGCGATAGAGGCCATCCCAACAGTCGCACCTCATACACTTCCAACTAGCCAGCCAATGTCCTCCTTTGGGCAGATGACGAAGATCTAAATTTTTTTTGATGAAATAGGGTTTTCACCCGCCGCTCGGACCTGTCTATCCAACTGCCTGCTCGAGGTCACCACTGGCCTCCATCCCAAATGCTTCGCTGCCCAGTCTAAACTACGTCACATTCCTTCCACTGCATTGGTCTTCTCAGACAAAGACTCGTCGCCAGTTGAACATCACAACCGGCCATTATTTTTAAATATATTGTTAATGGCACGGGCTTCTGTCATGCCTTGGTCGATTGCGGCGCCTTGGTTAACATCATACCCCTTGTTACTTTGCAAAGGGCCTGCATCCCCTAGAAAAATTATACGCGACGCGATCAAGATCGCCGGCTTCAGGCAAAGTCACTAGTCCACTCTCGACCATATCACTGTTGACCTCATGGTTGGGACTGTAGGTCAGAACACTACATTTCATGTAATAGACAATGAGCCCACTTTTTATCTCTTACTTGGCCGACCATGGAGCCATATCAACCAAGCTATTCCCTCGACGTACCATTAGTGTGTGAAACTGTTGGCCAGCCCTGTGGGACGTGAGGTAGCAATGACAATCCCAGCCACCCAGCTCCATTTGAATGTACCGAATCTTATATGGTCGAGGCCTCTTTCTTTACAGAGCTTGTCGAGGATGGTGATAATGCCACTCACATCCACTCGACCAGGCTGCCAAATTGGGACGAGCTGTGTGGAAACGAACCTCCCAAGTCTAAAGCCAAGAAGAGTAGTAAGACCAAGGCGTCGACCTTAGTGACACCGCCTACTACGAAGACTCACTCCCCGCTATCATCCCCTAAGTCCAAAAAGCAAAAGGCTGAGCAGCGTTTCAATGCATCATCAAAGACGACAAAGTCATCAATCAGTTATGATGGTGCGCGAGGGCTTCAGGTGGTCTATCATCTGACCCCCCGAACCCGACCCGCTTATGGAGCATGAATGGTGCTGTGTGGCCGAGCGGTGCCTGCTTGACCTCGAGCTCACCCCTGGTGCTGCTCCACCATGTTACGAAGATGGCCCCCATCCACAGGCTGAAGAACTTAAACCACCACCTCAAAATTGCTACTGGCATGGGTCCTTCCCTGTCCGATAGCATCCATGGACCTTCCGCCCTGAACTCGAGTTGAAGATCAAACAAGAGATAGAACGCCTTATGTAGGCTGGCTTCATTGAGCCTATCACTTATCCTATCTGGCTGGCCAACATCGTCCCTGTACAAAAGAAGAATGGCCAAGTCCACATTTGTATTGACTTTCAGGACTTGAACAAAGCGTGCCCCAAAGATGAGTTTCCATTGCCTAACATTGACATGCGTACCGAGGGCGCTGCCGGTCACGAAACCTTGTCTTTATGGATGGTTTTGCCTGCTATAACCAAATTCAAATGCATCCTGGCGATTGTGCCAAGGCAGCCTTCCAAACACCCATAGGTAACTTTTGTTGGAAAGTCATGCCTTTCAGCCTCAAGAATGCGGGTGCTACCTATCAAAGGGCGATGACAACCATCTTCCACGACATGATACACCATACAGTGGAAGACTATGTCGATGATCTCATCAACAACTCTAAAAAGAAAAGTGATCACCTCACTGACCTTCAAGCAGTCTTTGATCGTTGCTGCCAGTACAACATGCGAATAAACCCACTGAAATGTGCCTTCGGCATTTCCTCTGACAAATTTGTCAGCTTTTAGGTCAGTCGACAGGGCACCGACGTTACCCGACCAAGGCCACCTCCATTCAAGATATGCCTCCTCCCAAGAACGCCAAACAATTGAAGAGCTGCCTTGGCAAGCTTTTTTACCTTCACCTATTAATTCCCGCACTCGTCAAGCTTATCATACCATTCCAACACTTGACGTGCAAGAGCGCACCATGGAGTTAGGGTGCGCCCCAACAGCTAGCCTTTGAACAGATCAAGTTGGTCCTCATGTCCTTACAGACCATGGTAGTGCCACAGTGGGGTATCCCACTCCTACTCTACTTGACCTCCATGCCCAGGTCCATAGAGGCTTTGTTTGCCCAAGAGGTGGATGAGGTGGAGCGTTCTGTTTATTACCTCAGCCGAATGATCAGGGGCCTCGAAGCCAACTTCTCCGAGCTCAAAAAATCACTGCCTAGCCTTGGTATACGCCTCACAGAAATTCAGACATTACTTTTCGGCACACCAGATCACACTTGTCACCAAGGCTGATCCACTCTGGTACATGCTCACCTGCCCTCCCTTGTCTGGCCGACGTACCCGCTGGCTGCTGCTCTTGGCTGAGTTCGGCCTATCCATCAAGAATCCTACAACCCTATGGAGTCAAGCACTTACCGATCTCTTGGCCTTCTTCCCACACCAACGCTACAAACCGACCTCAGTTCAATTACCTGGAGAGGAGACAACCCTGATCAGTTTAATTACCTAGAGTTTGATGGTTTAGCAACTACCAAAGGTCCCGACGGAGCACCCATCTGGCAAGGGGGTGTCGGCATAGTCCTTCGGAGCCCAGATAATGTTACCATCTCCCTCTCCTTCAAGCTTGCATTCCTGGTCTCCAACAACAAAGTCGAGTATGAGGCACTCGTCATTGGCCTCATGCTCGCCATCAGTATGGGGGCTAAGGCCTTATGTGTGAAGGGGACTCAAACCTAATTATGAAGCAGGCTGACGGGGAGTTCGCAGTCAAGGAGCCAGCCTTGGCACCTTATCCTGCCTTAGTGCAGTACTTGGAAGGAAGACTTAGCCATGTCCAATATGAACATCACAACAGGTGCCACAATAGACATGCAGACAGTTTGGCTACGATCGCTTCAAAAATAGAGGTTGATGGGGAACAACGAATGCTAACTATTATCAAGCGGACAGAACCCTGCACAGCCTTGAACTTAATACCGACAGACACTGCCACAGACGATTGAAGGCAGCCGATGGTCGACCAACTAAAGGCACCCTCTCTTGCTCATGCCTCTGTTCTCACAGACTTTTAATATTGGGAGATGTCTTGTACAAATGATGTCCCGGAGGCACTCTTGCCAGGTGTTTGGCACCGGGAAAAGCACGACATAAACTTCAGCATAGCCATTAGAAGTGTTGTGGCCTCGACGTCCCCCTCCATACAGTCGCCTTCAGCGCATGGGCTTCTTTTGGCCCTCCAAGGCCAAGGATGCTTCAGATATACAATGGGATTGTCCCGAATGCCATTTTGCACCGGACAATGCGGAAGCTCTTGCGATCAACGTCGAGGGTGATTGACACTAGCCTTTCCTCCAATATTTATCTCATAGGATTCTACCTCCTGACCGTAGCTCGGCACGATCTATCAAATACAAATCAACTAGGTACTTTGTGACGGAAGCCGAGTTGTTTCGGAAAGGTTTTTCGAGGCGTACTCTATGATGTTTGCAAGGTGCCCAGGCAGTCGAGGTGATCAATGAAGTCCACAATGGTGACTGTGGGGAGCATCAAGGATCTCAAAAGCTATACGCAGAATTGTTACGATTGGGATATTATTGGCTGACTTTGGAGTCTGACTCCATCCCCCATGTCCGACACTGCCAATCCTCCCAGCGGCACGCCGATAGGCTGCACGCACGAACGTCCGACTTGTGCATGATCCTGGCCCCCTGGCCATTTCACTCATGGGCTCTCAATCTCATCGGCCCCATTCGCCAGCCGTCCAGACGCTACTTATGGATTATGGTTGTGACTGAATGCTTTACGAAGTGGGTCGAAGCCATACATCTACGGAGAGCCACGGAAGGAGCCATTTCCAACTTCTTGCGTGACAACATCTGTCGCTTCGGCATCCCCCGATGTATTATATTTGACAACGGCACGCCATTCATTAACCGAGAAGTTTGAGCTCTTATGGAAGGGTACAACATCAACCACGCCAAGTCAACTCCTTACTATCTGCAAGGTAACGGTCAAGTTGAAGCCTCCAATAAGACTGCTCCACGTGCTATCACGGATGGTCCACGACGTTAGCAGGTTATGGTCCGAAAAGCAAAGTCTGACACTTTGGGCTTATAGAACCTCCAAGCATATGGTGACAAAGGCCATGCCCTTCTCCCTCGTCTATGGAGACGAGTGTGTGGTACCAGCCAAGATCGCGGTGCCGTCGGCCTGACTTTTTCTAAACAGCGGTCTCGGAGAGGAGGCCACTAGAATGGAGGCACTTGAGGGCCTCAATGAAAGAAGAGCCACTGCCCTGCGCCAAATGAAGAAATATCATGAACAACTCACAAAAGCTTATGGGAAGACAATCAAGCCACGCTTATTTGTGGAAGGCGACCTCGTTCTTCAAGCCGCCAAATATGTACGAGCTAACATGTCCGCTTTAAAATTCACGCCAAACTATGAAGGCCCTTTCACGGTACATGCAGCTCGAGACAATGGCTCATACCTCTTGATCAACCCCAACGACGGCCAGATCACAACCCCTGTCAATGGTCGCTAACTGAAGAAATATTATGCATAGTCAGTTGCAGAAGTGCTCCCCCCAGCCCTACCCACCCACAACATAGCACACTTGACCACATAGCCTTTTTGTATATGCATTCTTATTTACAGCCTTGTAACTTTTCGTTGATTATTACAAGTTCTTACTCTACTCATGTAATGGCATTTAGGTCCAAGCACTATCAATGCACAGTCATTCTGTTGCCTCAACTCCTATTTACTATACACTTTCTTATTTTTAACCTATGATCATTAAGTCACTTGCTATGGGCGGGGAGGGGGGAACATCAACAGGAAGCCAACATATGCAATACATTCAACCACGGCAAAAGAAAACAAGCACAACATGCAACAACAAGGACCAATACAGTACTACATGGCATCCATCCTCATAACATCAAAATATACATGTACATCAAAAGTTTACTGGCCACTATCGGTGCTACAAATACAACAACTATCAATGCACCTTAAGGAAGACTAGACAACAATGCTGCAACAGGATGGGCACTCAAGGCCTGTAGTGTCTATCGCTGAGCCTGCAGCGCGGACCATCCGACATCAAACTCGGCCTACCACCTCAGTCGCTCTGCCTCTCGAACCTCTACATTAGCACGCCACCTCTGTAGGTTGACCTGCTGTCTCTGCAAGTTGGCTAGCTGCCTCTGTACATACGCTACCTGCTTGTCAATCCTAACCAACTCCCCAGCAATATCTGATCGCTCCATCTCCAACCCTGTTCACCGCCTCTCTAGCAACGTCTCCTTTATGCGCATAAGGGCCATCCTCTCCCCCATAGAACCCCCTCACTCCTTGACCTAAAGAAGTCTGCCAGCCAATCCAACTGTAGGTCTAATGATGTAAACTAAGCGAACTCTGACAGTGACTGAGCAATGAACTATGCCATCCAGCCTACTGGTGGCACACTAGCAAACGGAAGCAACCACTCCACAAACCCAGCATACACCCACATCTGTAATACTGGGTTCCCTACAGTAACCCCTTCGAAGGTCTGCGGGAATGCTACCTTCACCAGCTCCAGCTGGCGCACCTTTTTGACAGGTAGCTGGAGACCCTCCCAAGTTGCCATATCCAACTGCCCACTTGAGGACCCTCTACTAGTCTTTCCGACTACTGCCCCACTACCACCTACTACTGGAGTCTTCGGCAATCCCCCAGCCATCTGCGCACCAACAGTAGCTAAGTGCATCGCCAGCAGAGTAGCATCAGCCTCAATCGTCGACCCCGACGATGTGTCATGTCGTCACTCCGCAACAGACTGAACTGGTGTCTCCTACTCGTGAACCGAGGCTGCAACAATAGGCTCGGGCTCCACCATGTCCCCACGATCACCTACCACAGCCTCTATCTCCATGCCAGTCCACTTGTCACCACTGGCATCAAACATTAATGTATCGCTCACTGGTCCGCAGTATAAGGCCTCCACCGTCATATCAACGACAGGCAATGGACTCAACCTCCCAGTCACCTCAGCTGTTAATGTCTCGACCGCCTTAGTCTCATCGCCATCAGCTGGCCCACCGGCCTCGGCTGCCATAGCCTTCTCCACTACAAGAATTAATGGCTTTAGCGACTGCAGTTAGCGACCGCTTTT